>NW_023613740.1:0-47853 GCF_013339725.1 Rhipicephalus microplus
AGATATATATATATATATACATATAGTATATATATATGATTTTGTTGACGCGTGTGTTTCTGGAGGACAAAAACGACAATAAGGGGATTTGGAGGACACCAGGTAGTGGAGCTCTGGTTGAAAGAACACAAAGAATGTGAGTGATTTTGCTGTTCGGCTGCTGAGAATCGCTGTGTCCGGGTCTCTCTGCCTTTTGGTCACGCTGTATCGCGACACTGGTGGAGGTGCTGGGCCGCAACCCTACCTAATGCTCTATACTCCCACTGGAAGCCGTTAATCTAGCTTGTGCGCATCGCCACCCATTGCAACTCCGTGCACCCGTTCAGTCGGCGGCTGATAGGCCTCGCGCCAGAGTTTACTCCTTCCATGGAACCTCGAAGGTGCCGATTACCTCTCCAAATGGCCAACGCCAGTCCGCAACCGGGGCCCCAAGGCCCCCCACCGACACCGTCTTTACAGGTAATCTTCCGTCGAAATCCTCTTAGCGCTAATCGAAGTCTTCCGTCGATATTGTATGGGCAGCTTTATCTATGTCATCTAGTGTGGTATTAATTGGGGCTTGTTACCGTGCACCAGATTCTGATCATTCTTTTTGGGGGGACTTGCGTGATAGCATCTCTCATGCCATTCAGTCATGCCCATCTAACCATGTATATCTTCTTGGCGACTTTAATTTTGGCGACTTCTTGGTGACTTTAATCGACTGGGAACACATGTCATCCTCATGTCAAGCGTCTCTAGAACTAATAAATCTAACGTTGGATTTCAACCTGTTCCAAGTTGTCAAAGAACCTACCCGTGCTTCCAATATCCTGGACTTGGTATTCACCAACGCTCCTGACACAATACTTTGAATTTCAAATGTGAGTGGTTTTAGTGACGATAACCTCCTCCAACTTAATTTAAGCATCCCGAAGCCCGTATCTGGCAAAAAAACAAAACGAATTCGCGATTACAATAGAGGAAATTACGCTGCCATTAACACAGAACTAGAACAATTTTTTTAAAGAGTTACTACCTACTTTCATTTGTCGATACGTAAATGAAAACTGGGTACTCTACAGAGATAAATTAACAGCACTAGTCGATCAGAATGTTCCCCTAGCGTCCATAACCAACGATAAATTAAGCCCCTGGTTCAGCAAGTCCCTTAGCAAACTGCGAAACAAGAAGAAACGGTTGTACAACAGGGCTAAACGCTTGCGCACTGATGGGGCATGGCAGGCGTACAAACACTGTTTGAAAACCTACTGCTCAGCAATAACCTCAGCTAAGGTAAATATTACTCGCAAGACCTACCTTCCCTGCTTCAGTCTAATCCCAAAAAATTTTGGCGAACTATATCTGCGGTCAGAGATACTAACACTATTACTTTACATGGAACTGACAAAATACCTATTCCTATCGCCGATTGCCCCTCTGTTTTCAACAGGTTCTTCTCATCTGTTTTCACTCAGGAAGATTCTTCTGATTTTCCTACTTTTCTTGAACTCTACGCCGCCTATATGGAACCCATTACTGTCACTGTTGGAGGCATTGGATCACTCATTAACAACCTAAAATTATCCACATCAGCCGGTATTGACAACATTAATTCCAAGATACTAAAGAACACCCTCCCCATATCAAGTAAAATATTATGCCAAATTTTTGACCAATTTCTAACATCTGGCATGTTACCGGACGACTGGTTAATAGAAAAGATAAAACCAATTCACAAAACTGGAGATGTTCACTCGCCTGACAACTATCGACCCATTTCTTTAACTTGCATATGCTGCAAAATGCTTGAGCACATAATCAGTTCACACGTGTACAATCACCTCGAGACGAACAATTTTTTCTTTCCTAATCAGCATGGTTTTAGAAAGGGATTCTCGTGTGACACACAACTGTTTGAATTCACCACCAATTTACACTCAAACATGAACAGCAACCTTCAAACTGACTGTATCTTTCTTGATTTTTCTAAAGCCTTTGATCGTGTGCCCCATTGCCGACTAATCTCTAAGCTATCTGCTCTACGACTTGATTCTTTAACATTAACCTGGATTCGAAACTTTATTTCTTTTCGACAGCAGTTCACTGTTGTTAACAATCTTGCGTCCCCTTTTTCTTCTGTTAGTTCGGGCGTACCGCAAGGCAGCGTCCTTATGCCCTTACTATTTTTAATCTACATTAATGACTTACCCTCCGAGATTACTTCTTGCATGCGTCTATTTGCCGATGATTGTATAATATACCGTTCTATAAACTCCAGTAATGACCACTTAACCATTCAAGCAGATCTCAACCATATTTGTAACTGGTGCGACAAGTGGCTTATGAAACTGAACTTAACAAAATGCGAGGTAATGTCTTTCACCCGTAAACACGTAAACTCTGAATTCTCCCATTACTTGAACAATAACATGCTTTCCCACACTTCCTCCTACAAATACCTAGGTGTTCTTCTCACAGAGAATCTTTCATGGGCCTCACATATCGAGTCTACCTGTGCCAAAGCATCACGTTCACTGGGCTACCTACGCCACAACTTGAGAAATTCCCCTACTAATATTCAAAAACTAGCCTTTCTTACCTTTATTCTGCCAATATTAGAATTCGCCTCAGCAATTTGGTCTCCTCATCAAAACTACTTGACTATTATCGTAGAAAGGATTCAAAATAGAGATGCCCGCTTCATAACACGAAACTACGACATCACGTCAAACATAACGCAAATTAGTTCAGACCTTCAGCTGCCGTCATTGGATAGCCGTCGCAATATTGCTCTTCTCTGTCTGTTCCAGAAATATATTACCTCTAATAAACGAACGCGGCTTCAGCTTCAAACACCTCACTCTTTTTCACGCAGATTGCATAATCAGTTCAGCTTCATGCGCATATACGGGTCAACTAATGCATTCAATTCATCACCATTGCCTCGGGCCGTTCGTCTTTGGAATGACCTCCCTGATTGCATAGCCTCCATATCTAATCCCGATACATTTCGCCGTCAGCTACTCACTCTGTTCACCATGTGACCCTGTTTTTGTATTCTGAGTGCATTGCATAACGGTGATTTATATTCCCCTTGTCTTTTATTTTAAAATGTATCCCTCTGTCACCATGTTCATATCAACAAGTGCTGTATTCCCTCAAATTTATCTCGCCCTGTATAGCCTAAAATGTGATTTCATTTATATATATATATATATATAGTTTTTCGTTGTTTTTGCACTGATCCTGCCTGTAAACTGTTCCTTACCTGTCTGTACCATTCCGATTCCTCCCCCCCCTTACCCAATGCCCTGTTCTGGGGTCTGTAAGGTTTTTTTAAATAAAGAATAAAGAACCATCTTTTAAGCGCTGGTTCCCGATCACTTTAGTGGCGGCGCCCATGAAGATGTTGACGACTGGCTTGAGCACTATGAGCGTGTTGCCAAGATTAATCTTTGGCTTGAACAAGAAAAGCTCTCACGCGCCTATTTCTACCTTGACGGTGGTGCGAAAATTTGGTATGAGAACAGAGAAGCCAGTCTGTTAACATGGGGCGACTTCAGACAATAACTTGCCGACACGTTAACCAATGTTGATTGACGCGACCATGCGCAGCAGCTGTTGGAGCTATGGGTTATAAAACCAAATGAAAGCGCTGCTATGTTCGCTGAATATATGACTCGTCTTTTTCGTCGAGCTGACCCGAACATGAGTGAAGACAGGAAGTTGAGCTACCTCTTGCATGGCGTAAAAGAGCAACTTTTCGCCGGGCTACTGCGCCACCCTCCAAGTACCGTAGTTGACTTTATAAAGGAGGCTACAGCTATTGAGCGAAGGATGCAGGCAGTATTATCCAATGACTAGCAGCGCCCCAATCAATGCTGCCGCCATACCTGAGAATCAAAACTCCCTGCGACACCTCATTAGTAGTTAGTTCGCGAAGAACTACAAAAGTTCCGGACTCCGGTTGCTCAAAACCCTAATGCGTTCGTCGCTGAACTGGTACGCGACGAAATCCGCCACGCATTTTCTACCACTGGTCCTGATGACGAGCACCATTCCATGAGCTACTCCGACGCTCTCCGACGTTCACTATCTGGTACATAGCCACGATACCACCCAGTGCCGACGGCCCCTTGGTCACCGCCGCAAGAGGAGACCTTGAGCCAACCGCCAAGGCAACCGACGTGCCACTAGCCGTCCACAGCAGCACCATGAACATCATCGCAAGAAGGGAGGCTCAGACGTACACCGCTCCGAAGAACAAACGCATGGTGCACAAGCGATCGAAGTCCACTATGCTTTAACTGCGTAGGTGCAGGTAATATTGCCCATCATTGCTGGCACCACAGTGATTCGTTCCGCCTTCATCGAACATGGTCTGATAATTGACGTGCGACCGAAAAATACCTACCACGCCGGGAGGACGCCTCTTTCCAAGAAGCCCGTTCTCACATTTATGACTACCGTACTTCTGACGAGGAGGCACACCTACCCGCCAGTCAGGTTTGGGACATATATCCCGCTCATTCACCTTCGTCACACCGACGTACCTCCACGGACCTTAGCGCAAGAAGGTACCCAGCCCGCGCCGGGGAAACTGCAGGCGGCGACCTCCGGGGGTAAGGTTGCAGGCCATGAAGATGACGATGAACAGCCCCCAATACCCAATGCTGTAAAGCCGGCAAGACGTGAGAGCGATGACATTGTGACCGCCGACCTTAGTGTTTTCCTTGACGGCCAGAAAGTAACAGCCTTAGTCGACACCGGTGCCGACTTTTATATTATCACTCTGGACCTCGCCATCCGCCCTAAGAAAGTGAAGGCGCCGTGGATAGGCCCTGAAATAAGGACGGCAGGTGGTCATTTACTAATGCTTTCTGGAAGATGCACAGCGAGAATGGACATAGGAGATTCTTCTTTCGTCGCGTAGTTCGTCGCTCTCGCCGCATGCATCAAGGATCTAATTATTTGTATGGACGTCTTACGAGAGTACGGTGCCGCGATCAATATCCCAGACAGTTTGATTATGTTCCGCAGCAGTGCGGGCGCACCTGATTGTCCACAGGCGCGACCAAACCAGTTGCGTCTAACTGACGACGATGTGGTTCTCCCTCCTCGGTCATGCACGCTTGTTTCTGTGGCAGGCACTGTCCAGTTTGACGGTGAAGGAGTTGCAGACCGAATAAGCTCGCTCCTCCTCTCACGCGGCATTTCCGTCGCAAGATGCATTGTCAGTGTCGCCACTGCACGCACGGATTTGCTTCTGGCAAATTTTAGTGGTGAGTGCCAGCACCTTCCAACAGGCATGGCCGTCGCTTACTTCGACGATATCACAGACGCAGAAGGCTGCTTGGCAGTAGTCGACGCGGCGCCAAAACTTGATTCAAAACCAGTTCTCGACATTAGCACTACTTTGCCTAAGAACAAGCGAAAGAAGCTTCTTGAGCTACTGGCCGAATTCAAAGACTGCTTTACGACAACATCAAGAGTTGGCCGCACGCCTCTAACCAAGCATCGGAAAATTACTGAGGACATGGTGAGACCACTTCACCAAAACCCCTATCGCGTGGCTCAAAAAAAAACGCGAAGTTATACAAGAGCAAGTGGACAAATTGCAGAAAGATGACGTCCTTCAGCCCTCAAAAGGCCCCTGGGCGTCACCTGTAGTCCTCGCTGAAAAAAAGACGGCAGCCGGCGCTTCTGAGTATATTACGGAACATTTAATCAGGTGACAAAGAGAGATGTGTATCCACTTCCTCGTATAGTTGACTCTCTCGACAGACTTCGACGTGCTCGTTACTTTTCATCGAGGGACTTGAGGAGTGGATATTGGCGAATCGAGGTAGACCCGAGAGACCACGAGATTTGTGACACCAGATGGCTTATATGAATTAAAAATCTTGCCCTTTGGTTTATGCTCAGCGTCTGCTACCTTTCAAAGACTCATGGACACCGTACTTTCTGGGTTGAAGTGGAAAATCTGCTTTGTCAGCCTTGATGATGTCGTAGTTTTTGCCGCAACATTTTACCAGCACCTTAAAAAACTTGAGGCAGTTTTACAAGTCATGCGGTCCGCGGGCTTGACGTTGAAGCCCGAAAGGTGCCACTTTTGCTATGAACAGCTGCAATTTCTTGGCCCCGTTGTCAGTCACGCAGGCTTTCGTCCTGATGCTGAAAGATCGCAGCTGGTGCACAGTTCTTGGTGCCGACTGATAAAAAGGCTGTCCGACAATTGTTTCGACTATGTGCGTATTATAGACGATTCGTCGCGGACTTTGTACGCATCAGATCACCGTTAACCGGCCCCACGAGAGAAGATATTGCCTTCCTCTGGTGCAATGAAGAGTAAGCTACTTTTAAGAACCTGCGCCAGTGACTACAGACGCCTCCAGTGCTTGCCCACTTTGATGAGAAAGCCCCAACGATGCTCCACACTGATGCCAGCAATGTTGGTTTGGGAGCTGTGCTTGTGCATCTGCAAGAAGGCACAGAAAGAGTAATCGCCTATGCAAGCCGAACACTAACAAGCGCCGAGACTAATTACTCCGAGACTGAGAAATAATGCCTCGCCGTGGTATGGGCGGTCACAAAATTTTGCCCGTTTTAACACGGCCGCCCTTTCAAGTCATCAGCAACCACCATTCACTGTGTTGGTTGACAAATCTTAAAGATCCTACTGGGTCTACTACAATATTTCCTACTACGATATTTCAAGGCGCTGTGTCTTTGCTGAAGTGTACATTCACGAAGTCTATCGAGTAGTCATTTGGCATCCACTTAAAAAGGTTAGCCTTTGTTAATTGCTGCTTGCTTCAATGGTCAGTGCGTCTGTTTGATCGCTTTACAACACAAAAACTCCAAGCTGAATTTTCGCGACTTGTCCAACTAAAGTTTGAGCAGACCTATAAGAACAGACAATCTTCAAAATTGCGCAGTTCGTATGTTCAGTTCTCACAGACGTTCTCAAGAGTCTCATAGACGCTTGTTTTCAGGTGAACTATTATTAGTTTCAATCTAAGTTATAATTACTACACCACACTATATCTGAAAATAGAGAGAGCGTCTCCTACGCGTTCTATTTTTTCAGTGTCAGTCCACTTTGTTGTATGTTGTCATAAAGAAAACGTACCAGAACGGTATGGTCACTATTCAATGTTGATTGTGTTGGGTAGCGTGGCCTTGCAGAATCCCTCGAAAGCTAACCACCCTGTCGATGTAATCGCGATGACGATGTCTGCCATGAAAGTACTGCGGAGTGAGAGAAAAGTGTCCGTGAATAAAAAATTATTTTTAACACACCCTCCCCACTCCCAATAAAGACGCAAAACTGAGAAAAAAACTGCATGAGTAATTGGGCATGCGCAGAATTTTCAGAAGGCACATTCAACATTTGTTATGAGCCGACATGACCAATCCACAGAATTTATTAAACTATGTATATATGAAGCACAGAAACATCTCGCTATATACGATAGTAAAAGTGGCCTGTTTTAAGAAGTGTAAAAGTGGTCGTCGCACCCTTGCGAAGGCGTGTCATGAAGCTCCTCTTCACCCTTCATGCCTCTTGCCCTTTTTTCTTGCCGCTTTCCCAGCTTATCCCCTACAACGGCCAAAAGTCGTCCTTTACTGTTTTAATGAAGGTCACATACATGCATTCATCTGTAGCATCGCAATTTATATATGTAAATAAGTCAACAGATGAAGTGGATGAGCAAACGAAAAAAACGCCTTATTGCCAACGTTACGACCAGGGACCGACCTTTGTTAGGGCATACATCATTGAAAGCCCTGACAAAGGCCCCAGCCGTAACGTTGTCAATAAAGCATCGTTAATTCGTTTGCTCGTCCTCCGCTTCATCTGATGACTTATAACTAGACCAAATACAGGAAGACTTTGTATATATATATATATATATATATATATATATATATATATTATATATATATATATATATATATATATATATATATATATATATATATATATATATATATATATATATATATTGAAATACAACGGTTCAGCTGACGCTTTATTCCAGCGACAGCAAGATGGCGCCGATGATGAAGAAGAACGGGGCGAAGACTGATGAAGGTTATTGACAGATTGATTGATTGATATGTGAGTTTTAACGTCCCAAAACCACTATATGATTATGAGAGACGCCGTAGTGGAGGGCTCCGGAAATTTCGACCACCTGGGGTTCTTTAACGTGCACCCAAATCTGAGCACACGGGCCTACAACATTTCCGCCTAAGTTATTGACAGATGAGGAAGATGACGTCCAATGAATTCTTACGCTAATTTCCCCCGTTGACGGAAGCGGCCAGCCGGCCGTGAATTACGCTGGGGAACGCATACGATAGGGCTTGAGACACGAAACGTGCACAATGTCTGTCCCGCGGCAGCGTTCGTCAGTGGGGACATGAACAGGTGTGACAAGGTAGTTCACCGGTGAGGTCTGTTCGACAACTTTGTAGGGGCCAAGATAGCGTGACTCAAGCTTCTCCCATAAGCCAGGCGTTCGCGCAGGAGTCCACAGAAGTACATCGTCGCCAGGGCGGTAGAGAACGATGCGGTGAGTGGCATCGTAACGATGTTTGCGATCTTCTTGGGTAGCTTCGTTATTTACACGGGCAAGATGACGGCAACGAGCAACACGGGACAGAAACTGGTCGCCAACGAGTGGTTCATAACCAGCCGTGAGCAGCTCACGGCTGGTTATTCTTTCATCCACTTTTCTTTCTTCTTATTTACATTCCATCGGTTCTAATAACTTCCCCTGTACATTCCTTGGCATTACTGTCTATTAGATCTCATTATTATTGTGTTAAAACACGGAAAAACGAGCCCTTAAGTATACAATTCTTTCCCATATATATATATATATATATATATATATATATATATATATATATATATATATATATATATATATATATATATATATATATTGTGAGGAGGTTTATTAGCCGTTAAAGACAGCGACGAGAGAGCGTGAAGAACCGTCCAGCGATCGACACAGCAACGAACGAAAGCACGAGCCGAGAGAGCCGGACGTTGGCGATGCTGCTCGCTGCAGGCACATCTTGTTCACAATCGCCCCCGCTGAAAAAGGAGCCATCCTGGTGAATTAGGAAGTTTCAGGCAAAGGCTCATGGTACGGTTTCAGTCGGGAAACATGGACGATGTCACATGCACGCCAGCGCATGTCGTCCGATCGGCAGACTGGTTCAATTAGGAAATTAACCGGAGAGGTTTTCTCCAAAACGGTGTAAGGCCCCTCGTACCGGGGGACAAGTTTCGAGGAGAGTCCCGGTGTTTGGCATGGGATGGCAAGCCACACAAGAGACCCTGGGGCGTAGCGGGGATCCGGAAGAGAGGTGCTACGGGTTTGTTTCTGGCGTTGTTGCTCTTCCGAGGTGAACGCACGGGCGAGCTGGCGGCACTCTTCGGCTTGTCTAGCAGCATCGGAGATAGGTGGACACTCGGAAGCATCAGGACGGTAAGGAAGTAGGGTATCAATTGTATGGGAAGGCTCACGTTCGTGAAGAAGAAAGAAAGGTGAGAATCCCGTGGTGGTTTGTATTGCGGTGTTATATGCGAACGTGACGTATGGGAGAACACGGTCCCAGTTGCTATGATCAGATGCCACGTACATTGAGAGCATATCACCTAGCGTGCGGTTGAACCGTTCCGTTAGTCCGTTAGTCTGCGGGTTGTATGCTGTCGTTTTCCGATGAATGACGTGGCATTCCGAAAGCAGAGTTTCGACGACCTCGGAAAGGAAAGCGCGGCCTCTGTCACTAAGGAGCTCTCGAGGTGCACCAAGTCGAAGGATAAAGCGTTGTAAAATGAGAGGCGACATCCTGAGCTGTAGTGCTCGGCAAAGCGGCTGTTTCGGCGTAGCGTGTCAGGTGGTCAACCGCCACTATAATCCACCGATTACCATCTGGTGTCAATGGAAGGGGACCATAGAGGTCAACGCCGACGCGATCAAATGGCTTGGCAGGGCATGGAAGTGGCTGCAATGCGCCACTCGCGCGTGGCAGTGTTGATTTACGTCGCTGGCAGTCAGGACAGCGCTGCACGAATTTACGTACAAAATTGTACATGCCGCGCCAGTAATAGCGATGGCGAAGGTGTTCATATGTTTTGAACACTCCGGTGTGGCCACTTTGCGGATCGTCGTGAAGGGAGGCGCATACTCTCGATCGTAAAGTGCGTGGAATGACCAGCAACCACCGGCGGCCATCGGGAGCATAGTTGCGTCGATGAAGAAGTTGATCGCGGATGGCGAAATGGAAAGCTTGACGTCGGAGGGATCGAGATACTGGAAGGTTGGGCGTGCCAGATAAATATTCAATAAGAGAGGCGATCCACGGGTCACGACGTTGTTCGGTGGCAATCGAGTCGAGATTTAGCGATGACAAAGTCTGGAGGCAAGTGTTTCCGCACGTCTGATCTGGTGGTAAAGGTCAGCGGGACAGGGCATCAGCGTCAGAATGTTTGCGTCCGCAGTGGTATACGACGCGAATGTCGTACTCCTGGATGCGGAGTGCCCATCGCGCAAGGCGGCCAGAAGGGTCTTTCAACGTGGAGAGCCAGCAAAGCGCGTGGTGATCAGTTACTAGATCGAACCGGCGGCCGCATAAGTACGGCCGGAACTTTCCTTGCGCCCACACCAGAGCCAAACACTCTTTTTCTGTCACGCTGTAATTAGTTTCGACTTTCGTCAGAGTGCGGCTAGCGTAGGCTACAACGTATTCTGAATAGCCGGGCTTTCGTTGAGCGAAGACCGCGCCTAGCCCGACGCCGCTGGCGTCGGTGTGCAATTTGGTAGGAGCCCTCGGGTCGAAGTGGCGAAGAATAGGTGGGGAAGTGAGCAGACGGCGCAGAGTAGTGAAGGCAACGTCACATGCAGGGGATCAGGAGGTGAGGTTCACGTCACCGCGAAGAAGCTGGGTCAACAGTGACATGATAGATGCAAAATTGCGAACACAGCACCGGAAATAGGAGCATAGGCCTACAAAACTGCGAAGTTCCTTCATGGTCGTCGGCTTGAGAAATTCTGCGACTGCTCGAAGTTTTGCGGCGTCTGGTAATACGCCGTGCTTGGACACGATGTGGCCTAGGATGAGGAGCTCGCGTGCAGCGAAGCGGCATATCTTCAAGTCAAGCTGCAGATCAGCGTTGGTCAGACAACTCAAAACATGCCTGAGGCGAAGGAGGTGCGTAGGAAAGTCATGGGAGAAAACCACGACATCGTCGAGGTAACAGAGGCACATATTCCATTTGAGGCCACGTAGCGTATTATCCATAAGACGTTCAAACGTTGCAGGCGCGTTACAAAGCCCAAAGGGCATGACGTTAAATTCATATAATCTGTCTGGTGTAATAAATGCCGTTTTTTGGCGATCGGCTTCTGTCATTGGGACCTGCCAGTAGCCAGACCGCAAATCTAGCGACGACAAAAATTCCGCTCCGTGAAGGGTGTCAATGGCGTCATCAATGCGCGGCAAAGGATAGACGTCCTTGCGAGTTATCTTATTCAAACGACGATAGTCCACAAAAAATCGGATAGATCCGTCTTTCTTACGCACCAGGACGACGGGAGACGATCAGGGACTGTGAGATGGTTGAATGACGTCTCTACGAAGCATATCTTCGACTTGATCTTGATGACGCGGTGCTCTTCAGCGGAGACACGGTATGGTCTTTGACGCAGTGGCTGGTGTAGGCCGGTGTCAACATGATGTTTGACTTGTGATGTGCGGCCCAGTTGAGGTTGCGACACATCTAACGAACTCCTGAACTCATGCAGAAGATCCAGCAGGTCGGCATGTTCGGCGGGAGTGAGAGTGTCGGCGATGGCGCTGGAAAACGTATTATTGGACGACTTCCCGAGTGCCGACAGTGCTTTTGGGTGGTCGCAGTAGTCGTCCGGGACATCAAATAAAAACGAAGGGTCGAGATCCTGCACGCGGCCGAGACATTCCCCCGCAAGCAATGTGAAAGGTGTGGAAAGCGGATCGCTTACAAACATGTTGCTTCTTCCGGCGGCAAGGTCAATTGTTGTGAAAGGCAGCGGCAAAGCTCGACGACATTTGAAGATATCGGAAGGCATAAAAAGAACTGTAGCGTCAGTGTAGGCGTTGCATGAAACGGGAACAAGGGCGAAATTTCCAGGCGGAATATCGGTATCTTCATGAACGAGCAACTTCGGCGGCTGATGAGGAGCGTCCAGTAATGGGACATCACACAAGGGTGAAAACTCAACTTCGGCGCGTGCACAGTCTATGACGGCATTGTGGCGGGATAGGAAGTCCCACCCGAGGATGACGTCATGCGAACAGACAGGAAGAACAATAAGCTCCACGATGTAAAGAATGCCTTCGATGGAGACTCTTGCAGTGCAGGCTGCGAGAGGCGTTACTTGCTGTGTGCTTGCGGTGTGAAGCGACAGTCCCGAAAGCGGCGTCGTTACTTTGCCTAATAAACGGCAGAGATTAGCGACAATAACAGAAACAGCGGCGCCAGTGTCCACAAGGGCGAAAGTACAATAACCGTCAACAGTTACTGCGACCACGTTAGCAGAAGAGGAGCGAGGGCTTAGACAGTTCGAAAACGGCGAAGCTCTTGCCTCTTGAACTGCGTTGCTTAGTTTTCCTGGTCGGAGGGTCCGGGCTGGCGACGCATGGGGGAGGGCAATCGCCGACGAGGAGAGGGTGCGCGTTGCGACTGGAAGTCAAGGTGGTCAGTAGGCGCATAGCGAGGTGGCGAGACCGGCCCGTATTGGACGAAGGGTTGGCTGCCGGGATGCGACGACCGGGCATAGTTGCCGAACGTCTGAGGTCAACGGCGGCAGTAGCGAGCAACGTGTCCGGGAGTGAAGCAAGCGTAGCAAATCGGTCGGTTATCGGGCGTCCTCCAGGGTTTGGCGACTGGTGCTGCCGCCCTAGGTGCAGTATAAGCAGCTGGGTGTGCGGGCTGTGAGCGCTTGGGGTAGGGTGGTTGCGGGAGCCTACGTACAGCGTCTGCATATGTGAGCGGCGCGGCTACGGGCTGCATCTTTTGCGAAAAGGCGACAGGAGGAGCCAGAGGCTGCGTTGCATAGGTTAGGGGCGCGGCCACAGGCTGAACGGCTGGCGGATAGGCGACAGGAGCGCCTACCAGCTGTGCGCCACCCGGGCAGTGAGCACGGCTAGATAGAGGTGGCTCGTAGTGCGCAAGAGGAGCAGCTTTTGCAACCTCTTCCGATATAGCAGTGCGAAGCGGGGCAGGTAGACGGGTGGTGGTCTCGTGAGTAAAGGGCACTAGGGAAAGTTGGCGGGCGACTTCTCACGGACGAAGGCACGGACTTGCTGAAGCAATGGTGAATTGTTGGGCATGGAGTCGAAACTGGACAGCGACTCACCACCAGGCTGAGGCTGCCTAGTCAGAGTGCGTTGCTTTTTCAACTTGTCGTAGCTCTGACACAAGCTGACGTCTTCAGAAACTGCGCTTAGATTCCTTGCCAAGAGCATTTGAAATGCGCCGTCGTCGATGCCCTTCAGGATGTTTTTGACCTTGTCAGATTCGAGCATGGTGCCCTTCACACGTCGACAAAGGTCGACGACGTCCTCAATATAGCTGGTAAAGGTCTCGCCAGTCTGCTGAGAGCGGACGCGCAAGCGCTGTTCTGCCCTCTGCTTGCGGACAGCCGGCCGGCCGAACACTTCAGCACATGACGTCTTGAAGGCGCTCCTTGTGGGGATGTTGTGTTTGTGGTTATTAAACCACAATTCGGCGACGCCAGTGAGATAAAATATCACGTGGCCCAGCTTGTCGGCTTCATCCCACTTATTGTTGGCGCTCACCAGTTCGTAGTGCTCGAGCCAGTCTTCGACGTCGGTCCCATCCGCACCGCTGAAGACCTTCGGCTCCCGTAGCGTAGGATGGCCAGGGCAGTTGAACTGGAGCGAAGGCGTCGATGTAGTGGCGTTGGCAGTCATGACAGGTGGTAGCGTGCGGCTTCGCAGCTCCAGGGTGTAGCAACGGGGATTAACAGCACCTTCCACCAAATGTGAAGAGGTTTATTAGCCGTTAAAGAAGCGACGAGACAGCGTGAAGAACCGTCCAGCGATCGGCACAGCAATGAACCGAAGCACAAGCCGAGAGAGCCGGGCGTTGGCGATGCTGCTCGCTGCAGGCACATCTTGGTCGCTGCACACATCTTGGCAAGGTTCATTGAGCAAAACCACGACTTTCTGCTCTAACTTAGGTTTTCTCAGCCCGTCATCCACCTCTTTTCAAAACCGAACAGAAAGATAAGATGAGAATCAAGATCGCAGCCGACGGATCGACTCAGTCAGGTTATGTACTTCCCATTTTCATTCTAGCCCATCCACTCACCGGTTTCTCTTTTGACGTTTTTTCACATACACGTATTTCCCTAGAAAGGTTGGCAACCTTTACGTTTCACAAACTGACTCAAATTCATTTACCATCGACACATTGAGCCTGCAACTGAATAAGTCTGGCTGCGCATAACAAGGGTGTTGTTCTATCTGAATAGGGACCGTTGAGCAAACCTTGGGTAAGTCGAAGACAGTGAAAGGCCGACTGAGCTGAGAATTCAGGCTTGCGTGTGTCATTACTCCATACAAAAAAAAAAGTTGGTAGACATTCGTTGCCCTTACATCGCGCATTGGTTGAAATGTTTGTGAATGTGAATATAAGCGGTCGAAAAGTGAACATGTAATTTTTGGACAAATATGATCATGTTTCATTAAAATTACAGAGCTATAGCCTCACGACGCCATTGATTTCACAGTATGAGACATCTGCAACTGACGGGGTTATGAATATTATCAAGCATAGTGAGAAAGAAGGTTGTTAGCACGAGTGCCAGAAGGGCGAAAAATCTCTTGAGTACTTGAGTGAAAATCATCCCACATAGAAAGCAACTTTTTCAAGTATTTGAGCATACGCATTGATGTTGACTTCAGAATTGTTGTTTTTATTCAGTACATTAAGCTTATTGTAGGCGTGGCACAAGCCGTCGGCATACCTAACAGGCTCATCCACATATATTTCGCCTGGTTTCATGAAAAACGCTCAAACTATAAAATGGCCATCATCTAAGTGTTCTTCTTTCCTCCTGAGAATATATATCAATGTAATGTCTAACGATATGAAAAATTGGGTGAGTTGGTAGGAATACATTTAGGGAAATTCAGGGAATGCTTGAGCACACCACAAGTGCTCTAAAAAATAGGTCGAGATAGCACAAACTCACTGAGCAAACTTTAGCGAAAAGGATGTACATATATAACCTGAGAAATAGGTATATGTGTGTCTAAATCACAAGCTGTGCATATGAATACATCAGCCATAAATCTATTGTAGAAACTGACAAGTAGTGCACATTTACCGACGCCAGTTCCTTAATTTGTTTTTTTCTTACTTCTGCACGTTGCAGATGACTTTTCTGCGAAACTGATTCCTGTTATTATCATGATGTACATAAATTTTCGCATAACCTCAACAATGTCTTCTCTTCTGCTACTCTTGGTGTAGTTATATGTTAGTGATTCTTTTTAACAAGTAAACTGATATATGAGTGTGCACATGATTTTCTTCCTCGATCGAGTCTTTGTGATTCTTCTGAAAATTTTCCAGAATGTTATTTCTCGTTCTTTATCAAGTTTTCAACTTTTGTCATGTTAGCACCACTCTCTTTAGGTTCATACTGATTTATTTACAAAAGTGCTGAGTTTAAACCTTGAAAACTCTACCTAAAATAGCGCCAGATAGTTCAGTTCAGACACTGCCCCGATACGTCCTTTTTTAAGTCATTATCGAGTGTAGCTTAGCAAGTATTACTACAGCGTCACATTGATACAGTATGCTCACATAGACCACTCGGAATTAACACTGTCTCGCAGAGCTGCTGCAGCAGAATAATAACGAGCATTGTATAAGGCAAAAGAGGAAGTGATGTTCTTACTTCAACACGTTTATGAATGTCGCTTTGATGGTGGGCATATGATACGCGCTATATTCGTAGGGACCAAAGGCGAGTATTGTCTTCGCTCTCCGGTCTGAACCTTGTAGCTCTTTAAAATTCTGCAACGACCAGAAAACTTCAAATTCAACAGACACCACGACACTATGAGACCTACCAGATACTTAGGTGAGCCTGATGATGTAATATCGCGAAATGTTTACCCAACATTGCCTCAACATTGAGAAAGTCACTGAAACGTGGTGGCAACAGTTCGTGGTACAGAGTGCATAAGGCATATTCAAGCCTTGTTGGTGCGCGTTTTAAGAAAGAAGGTGCATACATACATAGCTTTAGCCTACACCGACATACTTTTATACATATTTTTTTTCAAGAAGATTTCTCGGTAGACATTAGGTTCTGAATTCCCCTTGCACGCAGATTGATTTTAATACACATACAAGAGGACAAATACCAAGACAGGAAGTTTACGTATATGAAAACACAACTTACTGCCCAAGCGGACGGAACGAAAGAAGGGAGACAGGAAAGAGGATGCATTTGTCTCCCTTCTTGCAAGACTGGGCGGATTGTGGCCGGGCTACATGGGATGCGTGCGCACGTGGAAGTTATCCGACTAAATGCAATTCTGCAGTGAGACTCACACGAAGGAGCATTGCTGCGCGTGCCACAGTGCCGTTACGTGACTGTTGAAAGTGCGTAAGGGGGAGACGGTCTGAATACCAAAACATTATTACGTCATTATGGTTTTTGCGCACTCACTGACAGCAAAACGTTCCCGCATACTGTTCGTACACAGTGTCGATCGCTGTACACACACAATTTTCTTGTGCTCTGTTTATCGCGTGTTTTGTATAACTTCGCACACTACAAGACTCAAAACTTGTCTTCATTTAAAATGACGGTTTATGCACAGCCGTGTCTCCCTTACGTACCGCAATAATATCTCGCGTGCTTGAAACGGTGAAATAGTAGTCGCTTTGAAACGTAAGCACGGTGAGGAGTCCGTAGTGCTTGATGCCACCATTTAGCAGTGTGTTCAAAAAGGCGCCCGACTCATCCAAACTTTCGGTATTAACACGGCTGCTTAAAAAAATAAAAATCCTATACCAACAAGCCTCTTTCAATTACTAGTATGTTTGAACAACACGAATCCTAGAACATTTCGAAATCCTGAAGTACACTGTCACTTGTAACTGCATTCACACACAATTTCTTTGCGTTAGAACTGTATGTAGAAAATAATGTCGAATAATGCTGTAATTTATTGTTTACTGGTGGCTATCGAACGGAAAAATCATAGGAATGCACCAAATATGTTGTGATGGGCTAGTTGGCGGGCCTTGATTTTTCAAGTGGCAGTGCACAAAAAGATACAAATCACGCACGCATGAGGAGAAAACACTCGCACGGAAGGATACAAAACAATTACACGCGAATGTGTTTTGTGTCTAATACATGTGCATGTTTCATATTTTCCGTGCAGTGCCTCTTCAAAAAGATAGAAATATCATTAAGAGATCGAAGAGCAGTGGCACAAGCCACGGTATAAATGAGAAATGCAGATATCCCAATTACCACCAAGAAAAATTTATGTATCCCAGCTGGCCAAGTACTGCGTGGAACTGACAGTTGATGCACAGTGAAAAAGAAAATAACAAAAATTGACTACTATGAAAGGGCCTGTACAGCCGAGGAAGGCAGTTGTAGTTGTATGAAGTGAAGTTATCACGGAGAAGTTTCGATAAATAGTATCGAATTTGCTGACAGGATATGGTAAACTGGAGATTTTTGGGTAAGGCCTATGTCCTGCAGTGAAATAAAACAGGCTCAGAATCATGAAACCATCAAAATTCTGCGGACTACACTTTCCCATGCATGCTGAAAGTCGTTTCTAAAAACTCTGGTAGGGTACAGCAGACAGCGGACGAGGTAGGCCATTGGCGTTCACGGTAGCCCTTAATCTGTCGTGCTCATGTATGCGAAGATGCCAAATGGGGTGCAGAGCCTACTGGTAGTCGCTGTTTCATTTGTAGATGACTGCGAACAGCAGGTCACAAACGTGGGCAGGTCCACACATACTTGTGTGTTTGTCTTATGTAACTCACATGCCCGACCAGGCCTCTCCATGGGAATTGCTCCTTGTAAAAAGGGGCGTTGCCAAACACCATGAAAACGAGCCTAGGGAGAGCGAGGTGAATGTTCATGAGGTCGTCACCAAGACCTGCAGTTATGTAGTAGATTAAATTACGGAAACAAGAAGCTCTTGTTATTAGGGCACAACCTTGGGAATAGTGCAGCCTGAGGCCAAATCTTAAGAACTCGTATTTAAGTTTTGAAGAAGTATTGCCGTTTAGTTTTACCGAGGCTACATCAGACCCCCTGAACTAAATATGCCACGTCCGCACAATGCCTTGGTCACACGGAGAAAAAAGAAGAAAAAAACGCTGAAAAGTAAGCACTTGATATTTATTCCCAAGATCCTATAGCTCAAGAAAAGTCACGAGAAAAGTCAAGACTTACCGTTAGAAAACAAGACTACCAACTTTTCTTTGGTACAATATTTTAACGTTGAATTCGTGTTTCTGCACTTGCTGCTACTGCCCACTCATTCTTAAAGCAGCTCTTTGGATGTTTAGCCTTTCATTCAGCCGTTGGTACGTGCAACACTGCACACTTTTCCAAAGTGGGATCTGCACGTATTGTTAGTGCTTGATTAATATGTGTGGTTTAACGTCCTAAATTCAACATATGATTATAAGCGACGCCTTAGTGGAGATCTCCGGAAATTTCAACCACCTGGGGTTCTTTACCGTGCACACAAATCTGAGGTCGCGGGCCTACAAAATTTTCGCTTTTCTCAAAAATGCACCCGCCACCGTCGGAATTCGGTCTATCGACCTGCCGGTCAGCAGCCGAGTATCTCAGCTACCATACGCTCACGGCAGGGCATGCCGAACAAACTAAAAAGTTCTAATCTTGGAAAAAAGGTACTTTCTTCAAACAGGTTTAGTAGCATTAGGATTCAAATATGTGGGACTTACTCAAAGGAAAATGAAATGCCGAACTCTGTATTGCGGTATCTAGCGGCCATCTTCTGAACAGGATCCAACTGCGGTAGTACTTTCTGGTTTCAACTCGGCCATCTTTTGGGTACCCGTCAGTTCAGGAGAGGTTGTCACAGTATTCTGACTGGTACATCTCTTCAGATCTACAGTGCAGATGATTACTTTCACTGGGTGCACAAGGAATAGAAAACAGGAGAATTTCAGGACTTCCCTTTTCAGTTAATGTACTTGTAGCTACTCAAGCTCTCTTACTTGGTAACTGAAATCATCAAAATTATATACAAGTGCAAACACATGATCACCGCAACACAACTGGTTCATTGTAAGTAGAGGGCTCTACAAGCACGTTTTGATAATGCTCAGAAAATAGGGGTGCACAAACACTCCGTTAGTGAAATAGACTTTTGAACGGAAGGGAGGAAAAAATCGTTTTGATGGCGCATTGGAAGTTCCAAATATTCCGTGGGAAAGAACACCACAATCACGACAATGAACACACGTAACAGAGACGAACTCTAAATTTTGCTTTTTTTCACATACGGGCTGACATGTCGAAATGGCTATCAAGTTCGCGCATGTCAGGAGTGGAGGAGTGGAAAAATGTTTAGGACAGAAGAAGGCCCAAAGTACAAAAATTATGTTGCAATAAGACTTTCATTTGGGTGTGTTGCTTTATAGGAAGCAGATATTGTAGGATTTAAACTAGTCTTGTTGTGCAGTGCTTTTTTGTCTACATTAAAGGTATTTTGAGCTTCAACGGAATACTGAAATGAGACAACAAAGCTGCTTCGATCGGACAGTTATTCGTTGAAAGCCATGCGGCTCTTCATTATATCTTCACAAGCCTATTAACAAAAGACAAAGTAAAGATGCATAGGTCAGCTGAAATTTCACGTCCAAAATTTAGAGCACGAATGTCAACATTATCTCATCAATATTCATGTCAAAGTGGTTCGACATTATCGTCAAAGCGATTATGAACTTTGTACGCTCTAGCAGATGGCGGTGACATTCATGTCGTAGCAGCGACTCTCGGTGAAAGAGGCGGTTTGTCGTGTTGCTTTTACTTTTACTTGCTGTGGGTTTTCACGCTCGCCAGGCCTTTTTTATCGAGTATAGTGGTCACTTTGGTACTGCGAAACGGTTATGAGTGTTATATTCTACCTTGGATACGGCTTTAGCGAGAAATTATGAATGCGATCTAAAGTGACGCCCACCAGCTATCACGCTAATATCTAATCACACGATGAACTAATCAGTGGGAGACGGAAAGTTTCAAAAAATCCTACTGGCTAAAGGAATGTCGTGTTTACACGTGCCATAGTCTATTTACTCGGTAACTATAGCTAGTTTTGCCTACTTTTGGATGTACACGCTTTTAGTGTCTACTAAGATGTTTACAAAAAAAAATGTAATACGAGCATTCTGAAGAAATACCAATACATTTCTCCCAGATGTCATTGAAACGTAAATAGAGTACCAAACGTCAATGTTGTACTAAAAGACGGGGCAGACTTCAAAAATGCTGTCGAGGTGCCTTTACGACTTATTTTTTTTTTCAGTGCCAAGTAATATAGGTGACTAAATGTTTGTTGTAATTATCATAAAAATACCAAGGAAATTGTATTGTTGTGAACAGTATTTTTGGAGATATCTTATTTCATTGTGGCGGGCTGAGTTGTGGCACTGTGTACCTTGCACAATTGATACGCATATAATTATATTGTCCTCTCAGTTATGACCGTCTATGAGATTGTAAAATATGAATAAATGAGTGAATAAATAAATGTAGAAAAAAATAGATACATCAATAAAGAAATAAAATGTGTGCACTGCATTACGCCTAAACGTCTCCCCATAATGGTCTTCGACCCTCGTGTACATCATTCCAAAAAAAAAAGCAGCCGCCTTTATTTATGTAATACGACATTTTGCACCAAAGGGACATAGAAACGTGCTCTCACCTGAGCCTGGAATCTCTGTTGTCGTAGTCGTCTTCACGGTCGTTGTAGTCGTGGTTGTCGTCTTCGTAGTTTTTGCCGCCGTTGTCGCTGTTGTAGTACGCATTGTTAGAGGGCTTGTCATAGAATACAGGCGCGCTGCGAAAAATTCAATAAACGAGAAGTTACATTAGTTGCACAATGGGAACGATTAGATTGATTGATTTGTCGGGTTTAACGTCCCAAAACCACCATGTGATTATGAGAGACGCCGTAGTGGAGGGCTCCAAAAATTTCGACCACCTGGGGTTCTTTAACGTGCGCCCAAATCTGAGCACACGGGCCTACAACATTTCCGCCTCCATCGGAAATGCAGCCGCCGCAGCCGGGAATCGAACCCGCGACCTGCGGGTCAGCAGCCGAGTACCTTAGCCACAAGACCACCGCGGCGGGGCAATGGGAACGATTAGGCGCATAGTCATAACAATAAGTATTGAGCTTGAATTGTACAATATACGTTGCACTACGCTATACATTCGGAAAACATCAGTACCTTACAGGCCGAAATAATTTATAATGGAGTTTTTTTTATTTTGTGTTTTTTACTGCATAATAAACTTTTAGTCACCCATGAATGTTTTGGAAACCCTTCGTGAACTGGGGGATGTCATGAGGAACCCTTCGCATAGCGAATAAAGGGGGGGGGGGGGCGTTGTGGTGCTGCTGGGCGCCCAAAATAAGCCCAACGTGCAGGTCAAAACAAGTTTGTTCTATTTGTCCCTGGCGAAGAATGGTCAAACGTGGCACGCCCGTTTGATCTCAACAGCAAGTCGATGAGCTGCGGCATCTGCATTGCACTTTAAAACTGTTTCTGCTGCCTTTTAGTGTGCTTTTTTTTCTCCAGGGGATTGCTGTAAAGCAAGTACCTTAAAAAGAGAGAAACATTAGACAGCTCCGCCATACCGTAACAATAATATGTGACGCAGCAAATAAAGAAAACAAACACGATGAGGGTACTGTAACGGGATTACGCATTCTTCCAAAAAAAACTAATTCATTTATGTTTTGTATTGCGATGGAAATTATATAAACCCTATCTACAACTTTTTGCCACCACCATCCCAGTCAAGTCCCGCATAATGTCCCAATTGATAACACGCCCCCGCAAATCGTAGCTTCTACGAATGATTGCTTTAATATATTTCATAGCCAGTGTTAACGCGCTCTCCTCAACGGATGCCGTAGGTCCACCTTAGTTCAGGGAGTGGTCGCGATGCAACACCACATGTAAGGTAGCGCTGCTTGCAATACACACGCTTCCCAGCCCTTTCCCACGGAGATGCGATAAACGAGTTTCCCTCTGCAATATCATATGTCTGTTAGGCTCTTTTTTTTCTGCCCCTTCTTTGTTGCTGTAAGCAATGCTGCCACAACCTCACAGCGCACTTAAAGTGAGAGCATGCAGCAGTAACGCATCGACGCTTCCAATTTAGTTAACCGCGTAACGTCGCGAACGGTGACACGCTATACAAAAAGACCGTATCTATTACAGAGCTCCCGTGACCGCCAATATTGTTAACACAAGGAATCCAAGGCGCCGTCCCGAATATATGTCTACAGCAGAACAAAAAATTGCTTCATGTGATTTCCGTCATGAGCCACCACATGATGGGTTCTCTCCCCCACGGCCGCAAAGTGCACGCAAAGGCTGGGCGAAGAGCTAGAGCCGGAGAGGGCGAGAGGAGAGGTTGGTGAATGGCTTGATTGGTTACATCTGGCTGGCATTGAAAATACAGAGGAGACATTTTCTCTGCTCAAGGCTAAATGCGTGCAAGCTGGGGTGAAGATGGCAGCTAAAGGAGAGATTAAAAGAGCCGGCTCTTCTACGTCTTTCTTAGGGTGCAAGCGATGTCCACCCGCGTGTAAGACCTGCTTTAAAGTCTCCAAGCGGAAAGGAAAACACTCGCTATTTCTTGAACGGGAATGGAAAAATGCTAGCTTGGAGTGGGGGGCTGCTTGAGCAGCAGCTGCAACATCAAATCCACAAGCGTGACTCTCAATGTCTGAGGTGCACTCTCTTGGTAGGCATCAGCGTGAATGGTTTGCATGCTCATCTATGCGATGCACCCCTAACGTGGAGGGACTGCGCAAAATGGGAATATCTCGCTGCTTCTTATAACATTACAGTGTGTCCCTATCGCATTCATAGCTTCACCCTAGTGGTGAACAGGCGTTTTCGTTCTAGATATGCGAATGAATCTGACAAATCTTTAAAAATTAATTCGTGAAACCTCATTCTAGAAGCGCTACTGTAGTCCAACTTTGCGACACAGGTGGACATTGACATTTGCTGCGCTTGGCGTGGTCAATGAGGAATGTGTACACGTGGACCTATCGTATCAACTGAGTTTCTCTTTCGCAGTTTTAAAACAGTTTCCATAGGTACTATCTGGTTTTGGTCTTTGCTGACTAGTTTTGTTATGATAGCAACTACATGCACACTCTCGACTGGATTTTGCCGCTGGCGTCGGCGTTGTCGTCATTCACCATATTTGTATACGCATCTATATAAAAAAGCGCAAAAAAGAAAAATAATTCAGAAGAAGATTCCTGCGCGCGCAAATAGACTCCTTTCCTAATTCTGTCTGGTATCACTAATTTAAGAGTCACTTTGGCTCTACGACTCGTATCTATATTTGCTGACCGCTATCAGGTAGTCTGAGTGTGCGGCATTCCGTGGGTACAGAAAGCAGGGTTTTTTTAGTGTCCCGTGGACAGCCGTAATTGCTTGGCGGCTTGAGCATTTGTTTTCTGAATGTGGGGCGCATCAGCATTATATCGTAGACCAAAAGCCTTGATATAAGCAAAGTAGAGGCGTATCAGACGTCGTGAAGCGCCGGGAAACGCAACGAACTGCGGAGCTACAAGTTCGTCGCAGAAATCTACGTTCAATTCTCGACCATAGAAACAGATGCAGACACAACGAAGTAAATACTCTCAGAGTTGTTTTCTTTACGAATGTTCACTGGTGGTGTGGTAAAACGTTACCACGGCAGTTCGCGAGGTACGCGGTCTGACTAGCTCACGTGTACGAGTAACCTGCCATGCATGACGTCTATTTTGATGCATATGCATTGCCCGTCGCATGTATGTGCTTTGCTGGCGACAGCAGATGTTAACTCGTTCTTTTTATTCCGACGCAGCGATTCTACACTGTAGCACGTACGCGCAAAGTGCTTCAGAAGCCATAAGGAGACGGCAACACCATACATCGTGTCCGCCGCAGTGACGCATGATGGCTACGTGCAAGATAGCGTATGCGAATGCGCCGCCAGAGAAAATGGAGCGCGTCACCATGTAGCATGACTATTGAATGTTCTTATGCTCCTTATCACAAATGGCTATGCGGAGCCTCCGTCAGAACTATCATGTACGCAACTTCCACAAATGTGGAGGCGGCCGCGAGTGCTGGAAATACCGGCTTTCAGCGTTGATGACATTGATTGGAGAGCCGCAAGGCCAGACGGCGCGTCTCACCGTCTTTAGTCACATCTTTACGAAGTCAAAGAAAGACCGAGGTCCTTAGAAGAGGTTCAAGGAGCCGCAAACCAGTTTGCAATTGAGACGGCTGCCCATACTAAGATTCCCCTTCTGGGATACTAGAAGTCTAGTGCAAAAACAAAAGCAGACTGCATGTTTGGCGACACTTGTGTAGGCTGCCTCTTGTGGAGCTGGAAACCGCTTGTTTCTCATGACTTCAAGACCTATTTCTGGCAATAAATTAGGGTTCAGCTACACAGCTGACACCCGTTCCGACACCTGCTGTTAAAGCACTTTTTGCAAAAACTGTGCACACTATTGTGTCGTGTGTGGGCCTGCCACCAACAGAGCAAGCTGTAATCGAGGCAAACACATGTATTTAAATACCTGTTGGAATGATGAATGGCACAAAACATAAAAACAGTATAAAGTGAATGACTTCTGTGTCTTCCTCCTACATAGCACGTACGTACCATTCTTCAGCCATCTGTTACACCATAAAGTGTTCACTAACCAACTTCCACTCCTTCACATCGTGTTGAAGTACTGAGCGAAAGTATGCGCACTGCTGTTCTTATCAACACACAACTAATGAAACCACTAAGTGATCAAAGAAAGAATGGTACAAAATTCTACAACTGCGTTGCCTTGCACAGAATTCATCCAAATATATATATATATATATATATATATATATATAAAGAGAGAGAGAGAGAATGAGGATGAAAAAAAAGGCAGGTAGGTAGGTCAACCATGGCTGAGCCCGGTTGGCTATCTTGCACTGGGGAGAGGGTAAGGCTAATAAAAGTTAGAAATAGAAAGAGAAGGAGAGAAACGTCAGTCATGCCATCGATAAAACGGCAGTGATGTGCTTAACATCACAGACAGTGAGTCACATCCGAGTCTTAAACAATTGAGCACATTCGTTGCATTAACTTTTATGCGCTAAAAGAAATTAATAATTTTCATATCATTCACCCAGGCATTCCGTAGCATGACCTCTCTAGAGAGGTTTTTGCTGCGGCGGTTACACAAGAAAGCACTTGCCTCACGGCCCTTGGACGCAAGGGTATGAACGAGTGAGGCACTTGTGCTAATGCCATTCATATCCACCATCGTTTTTTATAATCACCAACTCTTGTCATCTATCCTCACCACACACACCTTTCACGGCATGGTCATGATTTTATTACTTGTATGATTTTACCCGCCTTACCGCGAGGAATTTTATGGCCTTTATACAGCCGCTTATCACAATCATTGTCCATATTCTTAGTAACATGAACTGGTGCTCTTTGGCCGTGAAACGGCCCTTGCGCCACAAAACTTCAAACATCATCATCAACTTTTATGCGCGTAATAGATGCAACTGCTTCTCGGTATGAGATATCATCTCTGGCCCTTTTCTTCAGTATTGTTAGCTCCTTTCGAATAAAAGGACAGTCCTTCAAATAGGCATCATGTGGCGCATTGCAGGTTGAGCACTTCAAAGTCGTGGCCTGGCACGTGTCCTTGTTGTGGTGTCCAGTGCATCGGGACCAGATAGTAGAGTTCATGCACACACCACTTTCATGACCTAACTTCATGCACTTCCAGCACTGAAGTGGTTTCGCAATGAAAGGGCGAACTGCGCGTTGGAAGTGGCCCGCTTTTACTTGTGATGGAAGGGATTCGCCCTTAAATATAGTTCTTAGGCGTCGGGATGTCCTGATACGACATATACTTGTCACAATGGCATCTTCCGAAGCCGGCCTAATCAAGACTGGTAGGTCCAAGTTGTTAATGGCTTTGGCAACATCATATATCACCCCAGTGCTCACTTCTTTGCCCAGTTGTATACAAGAGCGGACTTTCATCCCCTCAAGTTTCGTTACTTCACGCAATCTGTCCCGCGCAGTCCCATGATTGGCGTCAATCGCTAGGGTGTTCTTGCGGCTATTCACTCTGACTTCCTTTACTTCGTGCGGCACCAGTGCCTCTAGCTGTAGAGACACGGCTTGCCGATTAAGACGTCTCATGTTGTAACTAACGAGAACTGGCATGAAAAGGATAGTTGATACCTCCGTATTCCGTGAAGATCGCATAGTGGGCTCACTGGAATTGGGTGACGTGATCAGAAATTGTCTCTTTTTCTTGGGGTTCTTGACGAGCTCGAAGCTGTCGTCCCCTGCTTCATCACTGCTGACGTTGTTAGGTTTGGTGTCATCACGGTCAGTGCCACTTTCGGAGCTGTAGCGCTTCTTGGAAGCAACACCCACGGTCATTCCTGTGTCCGGTAGTTTTCTGTGGGGCTCTACCTCCATTGCACACCTGCAGGAGACCGTGCTTGACAGGTGAAATGAAAGTTTTTGACAAAAAACCATGGAACTCAAGCATTCGGCATTATGCCACACCGGCACTTTGTCGTCGTCCTAGAACCCCAATTTATCCATAGATTCTTAAACAGAGGACGACATGGAAAACAAAACACTGGTTTTGATGTATTCGCTTCCATAGATATTGAAGAGTAAATGAATATTATTACTCAATGTGTGAAACATGGAAGTTAGCCTGCTTAAAGTTAGAAAACTTCAGGTTAACACATCATAATGGCAGTAGTCACATATGCTGCCCTCATATAGCTGTGAAAGCCCTAATAGTCATTTCTAGGGATGGTACTTTATTTTATGAAAACTGTATAAACAAATGAAAGATGTATATCTTAGCCATTCAAATTGGTGAAAAGTGGCACCAATGAATGCCAAATATTAACTGGGTTTCAAGCCAATGAAACCACACAATTCCATCATTACAACCAATAAGGGTTAATTGGTTGACAAAAATGACATGAATAAGGTCAAAACATTTATTTGCATGCAAGTAAGGTAGTGCAAATGTACTACCTGTCTCTAGAAAAGGCACAGCTTGTCATCTTTGGCTGCTTCATACGAAGTTGGTAATGCCACATTAAATTGTAATTTTTGCTTCTCGTACAAAGCATTGCTCTCTTACTGCAAGACGCAGTGAGCACAGCTCGAATTACTGCTTGTACAAACTGCCTTGTACGGTTCACGAAATATGCACCCCAAATGTGCCCAACATGATTGTTCTGCGACGTGGATGATGCTCAATTTTCTTGTGGAACATCACAATGGCCCCCCTGTTTTATATCATACTAATAGCAGTGTCACGCCGTGCTGAAAATTCAGCTGAGCACTCATGCGTTCTGCAAAGCCTAGTTAAAATATCTTAACGGCAACATTGGTTACTTACAATGAGTCAGAAGTGCGGACATTTGCTCGATCATCAAACAAGACAAGCATCTCAAGTTTCTAAATTTGGTGTCAGGGGTAATTTACAAAAATGCACAAGAACTGTACTTGGTCTAAAAACTTTGCTAATATTTCAGTTATAAAAATATTTTGAGTTTCATCACACATGAATGGCTGCCAATTTTGTTTGCCAACAGTGTTTTCTGTGGCAGCCTTATAAAAATATTTTTCTATCGCACTCAACATTGGTACAAAGAGTAACATTTCTTGACAATTCTACTAAAATTGACTAATTCGCCCTTTGACGTTTTATCACCTGACTTGTGTTATAGGCACACTCAGAGTAAAACCTATGTGACGCAATAAATATTATTATAGAGTTTGTAATACCTTTGAATGAAACAGTGTGCTTGAGTTTGGGGCGTTTTTCTTGCCCAGTCACAAGGGCAGTGCTGTCGGTTTTCCTCGGCCTCTTGTATTCTTCACTCTCGAACATGGTCCAAGCTCCAATCACTCTGTCATGCTCCGAAACACTTTCACTGGTGATGTGTTCAAGCTGATTTTTTACCAAGCTAAGCAGTGATTGAGATACTTCCCTGGCTTACTGACAAGGGTAACAGCTGATTCAGTGCTTGAACAGCCAGGCTTCACTAAAAAAAAACGCAGAGTCCGTAGACATGCTTGTGCACACAAGTTTTTGTGGCTGCTTCCCATCAAAATCCGTTCCGCTATTTGAATTGGCACACCCTTAGTGGGAGCGGCCCGCGACGTTGCTCTAAAAAAGTAGCGTTTCTCAGGACCCCATGTTGTTTTTTGTCTGTCTGTTAGTTGATAGTGCCAACTTTTGAGGTGGCCAATGTTGAACTCAAAGCTAAAGCAGGGCTGTGCCCAGAGGAGAGCTTGCAGCACCACACTAGTGCATCAGCTGATTCACTTTGTATGTCTTGCGCTTCTCGCATATAAGAAGTGCACATCAACGACAAACTGTGCAAGGCAGGTCGTACTAGCGGTAATTTCAGCTTTACTCACTGTGTCTTGCAGTAGGAGTGCAGTTCCTTGCACAAAAAGCGAAAAGTGCTTAAAGACTGTGCTGGCAAGAGCCCCTCGAGGCATGGTAGCAAAAAATACAACAGCCATTGCTGCCGTTTGCTAGCCTTCCAGAATTTTCACACTGAAAAAGAGCGAGGCAGACGTGATACTGATTAAAGGGGCTTAATTGCACAAAGGCGTTTATCTATATTAGATAAAGCTTGTGGTGAACCAACGTAATATGACTCATTTACTGCGAAGAGCCACAGCTCTGTGAAATGCTGCCCTACGCCTAAAAGCACACAATGCATGTTCTCTTGGGTGAAACTTCACATGACATTGAAGTGTGGCAGGTTAATCACAGGTGTTGAGCCATTCGACCCTTTGTATACTTGGTTTAGAATTGAAGCCTTTTCTGTATGTTTCTTTAGTTTTTTTTCCTGCAATTCCTTCGTGCTTAGCTGTCAGGCCCAGTTGGTACTTGACAGTTACACTTTGGCGAAACAAGAAGTAACACAAAGAAACAAGAAAAAATGCCTGTCCAGTTCATTATATGCTGGTATTTATGGTTTAAGACTGATTTTCTACAATGAATGCCTCAGACACATTTTGGAAACGCACCTTAAATAAATGCACAAAAAGCACTGTCTTTTTGCGTGCTGTTCTCATCAGAATGCAGCCATTACAATTTAAAATTAATTCTGCCACTTCATGCTTGGCAGCAAAATGCCACAGCCACTGTGCAGGGGATGCAAAGACTCGTCAATAATCCAAAACCTCTTCATTGGAGATACTAAGCAACATGGGCATTTCCTTTATACCACTAAGATGTAATTCATCATAGTGGTGGGTCAAATGGCAGCATTTTCAAAAAATAACAAACTGTTAGAAAGAATGCAGAAATTGCTTGTAAATGAACAATAGAACTGCCCAATATATGCATGAATTGTTTGCTCGAAGACCATAAGAACGTGGCCACAAAAATGTAAAAACAATTACTTGAATGTTATAGCGTGTATGAGACTGCAAAATTTGTTACGAGCTTTACCCACCATCCACGGTCTTCCTTTGATGTGAGCACCATCCACAGCCATAGCAGGTACTATACCGCATCACATTTTGCAGTGCCGCTTGGGCCGGAGCATCAGCACAACAGCTGAAGCAGTAAATTTGCAATAAGTACATTGTATTTAAAACCATGCAGTGCTGTCATTATACTTTACTTATGTTGTTTAATTATTTTCATTTTAAAACAGACATACTACTTTTATGATAATTATATGATAGTACTAAGCACATCAGACAAAAAAATGACCCACATGGCTCAAAACTAGCAACTGAGTTTATTGATTGACTCGTTACTTTTTAAGCAAACTGCCTAAAGTGAATGCATTTGTGCATTGTCACAATACATTTTTAAATATAAGCACTGTTTTATACTTATTCATTAAACCTACCAAGTTATTAAATCTTTCTGTATTCTTCATTCTGCTTTCAATTCACAGATTTGAAAGCCCTGTCAGTGAAATATTCGAACTTGCATTATAGTCGAAATATAATTTATTGTAATTCAGGTATTAAGTTTTTTTTCCATTTAGACGTATTAAATTAGGTATACCTCACACAGTGCTCATGACATCTGTGCCTGACACAAGCTAACCACAGATGTGCAGTACTATGATTAAAACCGAGTTTTTTACTCACCTGTGTACGCAATGGTCCGGTGCCACCCATGCCAGTCACACCTTGGTTGGCATTGATGCCTCTCATTTGCTGTACAAAGTTTCCAAGAAATAATTCATATATATGGCCATACCACAAGGCACCTAATATAATGTTTTTGGACCTAAACTGCTGTGGTAGCTTGTTCACTGCAATCTCTATCGGCTAAATAGAAATTTTGAAGGAGTTGAAATGCACACTGCCATCAGCATTGAATGTTAGCGTGAGGTCACCCTCCCCCAATTTTTGTCTCAGTTTTTGGTACCTTGAGCCGTATGCTATTTCCCTGACTTTTCTCACATCTGCTGACGTTTTCGCTTGCTCTCAATAGTTAAAAGATTGCAGCCTTTGAATTAAATCATTTGCGACAGCTTGATCACAGAGCAAGGAAGAAAGCTGCTGCACAATTGGCAAGGTGACGAGAAAGTGGACATCTAGAATGAAATTCCTTCCGCTGTAGCTGTTGTTACAAGTTGAGAAGCCGGCCTGAAAGTTGTTTCGTTCCTGCAGATTGCCCGACGTCTCTCCTAGTGAATTCACGCAAAGCACACAGTAGAAGTGAAATCAGGCAGCCCGGATTCTGGCTCGTACTTGCTTCTTAAACTTGTACTTTGACGGCGGACTGTCATGCTTGTCAATTATATGCACAATCAGCCTCTGCAGAGCTTCAACAGCTTCCCAAGACAAGCCGGTCTCCAGTGCAAAGCTCAGTACCACTAACAGCAAGTCTTGAGCCGATTGTTCATAGTCACTCTGCACATGTAGCGCTTCAGGGGAGGTTGAGTTAGTCTCAGGCACAGAATTGTCGTCTTGCAGTATTTTCTCATGCAGCGTCGATGACGTTGTTCACGTTGTCGTCGTCTCCACATGACACATCTGGCGCCGGGACAGCGTTGATGCCGCTTTGGTTGTCATAGGAGCCTAGCGCGAACGCACAGCTTTGCAGATACGTCCGCGTCGATTTCGGAAGTTCAGAAGCATTGCTTATTGGCCCCAAATGCTGCTTTTGGGGACGCATATACGTGAAAAATAGAGACGACCGAGGCAAACAACACCAAAACACACCGTTGTTAACGTTGTCGGCACTATTGGATATCGCTGGATTGGATTGGATTGCACTTGCAAAACAGACCCGCTCACACATAGAATTTATATAGTGAGTCTGTATATTAACTCTGTGCGCCCAGATTAGTCAAAGACGGATGCCTGTGTTAAAACATACCAACAAATATTATGATTTTTATAACATATAAATATTTTACATATAACTATAAAGTTTGCCTTGCACTTGGGACATAACGTTCTTGAGATCAGTGCATGACAATGGCTATTTTGTTAAACACGTCGATGCAATCTTATTCAATCGAGTGGATTTTGGTCTCGCTTTGTGTGCTCATGCGTGCATAAGGTTGTTGTGCTTCGATCGTGCATTCATTTCAAACACTTTGCATTTTTTTGTTGCGTAATCGAGATGTTTGCGGTAGTTAGATTTTTGAAGGATTTCGACGAGAAACGTCACGTCATTGCGGTCAGAGACATCAAAGATTTTTTTGCCTGCAAACGACTCGGATTTTGATAAACGCGCTACGTATAGTGCTTTCTGGCACGACCCGGTGGATGATGAAGACACTGGTTTCAAGAACGCCCAGATCCTGATACTGACAGGTACGTGTTTGGGATTCTGTAACAGTGCGCGTTTTTTTATCAGAGCAATTGAGCATATAGGTTTGACAATTTAACGCAAATAATAGCGCAAGCGTTTGAACGTTGTTGTTCTAGCTCAGATCATCTAGTTGTCCGTCCGGAAACGCTGCTTGCCAAGGCATTTATTTATTTTTTTATTGAGCCAACTGGCCATTATAAACACGTGTTTCACGTTATGGCAGCACCTTATCTTTGCGAGTGATGTCATCACAAGAAAACGTGAATAAAAAAAACGTCGAGCGCCCTCGGGGTGGTGCTCGCCATTTAGAGAATTTATTTATAAGGTTTGACTGCCACGAGCAATTACACCCACAAAATAAAAAGCCTACATATGTGCAGAGATTATGTAAGCAAGAAGGCACTGGCGCTTTTTCATTCTGTCCAGGTATCAAGAATGGACTATTCCACTTACATTATGTACTAAAAGCCCATGCTCCTCTTCCGGCTGCCGGATCAATACAATGATCCGATCGGGTCTGTGTACCTATCTTAGCTTTCCACAGCTCAAAACAGCTCAAGAATATGCTTGTTTGAATTAATGTCTGTGGAATGAACTGTTATCGTGATTGGTCTGCTATGTTGGTTTTCAGCATAAACATTTCTCGTCGGCTTTTCTGCAGATCAGATAGAACCACATCAATTTATCGTTATCATCACTGCACATTGATTTTTGTGTGCGTTTTTGCTTTAGACTTGTAGATATCCCCTTAGTATAGCCTGTAAATGAATTAATATTTGCTTTTTTTCTCTTTTGGATAATCAGAAAGTGAAGCTGAAGCACACGAGCGAACGCAGAAAAAAAAGTGCCAGTGCCGAAGATTCCACGTAATCAGAGTGGCAGCTTGAATGAAGAGGAGCCGCCACAAAAACAAGAAAGCAGAAAAAAAGGTTGGTGTATGGTTTGTGTCTGCAGTACAGCAAAACAAATTTTGGAATAGCTACATCATTGCAATGATGTGTAGATTCTCCCAAAGAATTGTGTATGTAACTTACTTTTTGATGCTTTTGAATTCTTTACAAGTACGTTACAGAAGTAGAAGCAGAACAGGGAAAAGGCAAGAGAGACCTTGTATCACAAAATGTTATCCAACACCCTTGATGATGGCCACAATAGTGTTGAGAAGTCTTAGCGTCGGACATAAAGAGCTAAAGGTGGCAATAGAAAACAGATTGGTTGGTACGAGATATAGGCTTACTGTTTGTTGCAAATTCATCACTACCTTCATCACTAGTGTAGATGTTTGCCTATTGTCTGCTTCAGTGCAAACAGAGTCATACCATCCATGTGATGTCCGGGAGCTCAGAGAGTGGTTCGGACTCATTGTGTGCTCACAGTGAGCTGAAAGAAATGACTGAGAAAGTGAAAATGTGGAAATATAAAGCTGTAGAATTGAAAGAGGAGCATGATTTTTTCAAAGAAAAGATAACAACTCTGTAAACAAAAGCCTGGAAAGTAAGATTTTTTATTGTAATTATGGCATTTGATTTCTAAGTTCATTTAGGATCGAAGCTGGGGTGCAGCAGTTCTTATTCTATTAGTAATCTATTTTTTATAGTGGAAAACAGACTCCCACAGGCTCATAGCAAAACAAATGCTCCCACAAAGAGACCCAGCTACAGCAAAAGTTTGCTATTCTGTTAATAAATGCGAAACATTTTTTAGCGTGCTGGCACGTCGAGCTTTTCTGTATATGTAGTCGTCTATGTTTTGGTGCTTCAGTCGTCTATATTTTGGGCTCTAACTTCTTCAAGTGTGTGTTGACCTGTGAAAATTGCTAAATTTTCAGTCGTGTTCATTCCGAATGTATCAAAGAAAATCATTGAAGCTGAAGAACAAGGAACTAAAGAACATGAATTTATATTCCAGGTCTCTGGAAAAGAGAAAGAAACTCGCGCTGAGCTGCACATCTGCGGTATGCTTACACAAGTGCTCATATTGTGCATCGACGAAAGTAACAACAAGGACACAGTTCTCTGTGCTGATCAACTGAAAATGCGGCATGTGCATGTGGAATTTTCTACTTAAACATTCACACCACAACCTTTGGTATACTACTGCTATATGTGTTTGTCTGAGCAATTATTTTTGCGAAACAAAATGGCAGCAATATGAAAGGAGCCCCTCATTTTCCTACATGGTGGATGGAACCGTGCGTTCAAGCAAATTATGAGCCATCAACACAATTCCAACCAGACACACCTTGATTTCTTGAAAAACAAAGCTTATAGTTCCTACTTTTAATGCTGATTTCAGTTCCATTTCCATCTGTTGCAATAATGGGAATTCGTATACGTTGTTTAGCAAAGTGATGAATTGGGTGAGCTGGTATTTCATTACTTCATGTGCTTCGAAATGGGGCATTACAGGGCACCACTCGTCATATAGTCCATGTCTCTTGCACCCTCGCTATATGATGTGCAAGAAAAAACAAGAATACCATATTTTCCTTTTTCTTGCAGTTTCAACTGGCCAAGGGAATTGTTGTGAAAGGGGATGCAGCAAGCAAAATCTGAAAGAACAACAAGCCAATGATCGTTTTAAAAGACAGCACCTTACCTTTGCGAGTGATGTCATCACAAGATAACGTTGAGTGCCCTCCGGGTGATGCTCGCCACTTTGAGAATCTAATTATAGGGTATGACTGCCACGGTAAAAAACATCCACAAAGTAAAATAGCCTACATATGTGCAGGGAATCTGTAAGCAAGAAGACACAGGCGCCTGTTCAGTCCGTTCAGGTCTCAATAATTCACTATTCCACTTACATTATGTACCAAAAGACCATGCTCCTGTTGCGGCTGCCGGAAAAATACAATGATCAGATCGTGTCTGTGTGCCTATCTTAGCTTTCCACAGCGCAAAATAGCTAAATATTATGTTTCTTCAATTAATGTCTGTTGAATAAATTGTTATTGTGATTCGTCAGCTATGTTGGTTTTCAGCATAGACGTTTCTCGTCAGTTTTTCTGCAGATAGGCCACAAACACATACATTTATCCTTATCATCAATGCGCATTTGCTTTTGTATGCCTTTGTTGCTTTAATGTTGTAGATATGCCCCTACTATCGCTTGTAAATGAATTAATATTTGCTTTCTCTCTCTCTTGGATAATCATAAAGTGAAGCTGAAGAGCATGAACACATGCAGAATAAAAAAGTGCCAGTACTGAAGATTTTACGGAATCAGAGTGGCAGCTTGGATGAAGAGGAGCCGCCACAGAAAACAAGAAAGTAGAAAAAAAAGGTCGGTCTATAGTTTGTGTTTGCAGTACAGCAAAACAAATTTTGGAATAGCTACATCATTGCAGTGATGTGCAGATTCTCCCAGACAATTCTGTATCTGATTTGTTTTTTGATGTTTTTAAATTCTTTACATGCACAATACAGAAGTAAAAGCAGAACAGGGAAAATGTAAGAGAGACCTTGTATCACAAAATATTATCCAACTCCCTTGACGATGCCCACAACACTGTTGAGAAGTCTTAGCGTTGGACATAAAGAAGTAAAGGCGGCAATAGGAAACAGGTTGGTTGGTATGAAATATAGGCTTACTCTTTGTTGTAAATTTTTCAATACGTTCATCACTAGTGTAGATATTTGGCCATTGTCTGCTTCAGCGCAAACAGAGCCATGTCATCCATGTGATATAAGGGAGCTCAGAGAGTGGTTCGCACTCTGTGTTTGCTCGCAGTGAGCTGAAAGAAATGACTGAGAAGGTTAAAATGTGCAAAGCTAATGCTGTAGAATTGAAAGAGGAACATGATTTTTTCAAAGAAAAGGTAGCAACTCTGAAAAAAAGCCTGGAAAGCAAGATTGTTTATTGTAAGTATGGCATTTGATTTCTAAGTTAATTTAGGATCGAAGCTTCGGTGCACCAGTTCTTATACTATTACTAGCTTTTTTATAGTGGAAAACAGACTCCCACAGGCTCATAGCAAAAAACAGGCTCCCACAGAGAGACCCAGCTACAGCAAAAATTTGCTATTTTGTTAATTAATGCGAAACATTCTTTAGCGTGCTGGCACGTCGAGCTTTTCTATTTATGCAGTCCTCTATATATTGGTGCTCCCACAATTGGCTCTAACTTATTTATGTGTATGTTGACGTCCAAAAATTGCAAAATTTTCAGTCCTGTTCTTTCCTCATCTATCAAAGAAAAGCATTCAGGATGAAGAAAAACGAACTAAAGAACGTGAATTTCAATTCCAGGTCTCTGGAAAAGAGGAGGAAACTCGGGCTGAGCTGCACAGCTGTGCTATGCTTACACAAGTGCTCATTGTGTGCATCGACGAAAGTAACAACAAGGACACAGTTCCCTGTGCTGATCAACTGAAAATGCGGCATGTGCATGTGGAATTTTCAACTTAAGCATTCACACCACACTCTTTGGTATAATACTGCTATATGTGTTTGTCTGTGTAATTTTTTTGCGAAAAAAATGGCAGCAATATGAAAGGAGCCCCTCATTTTTCCTACATGGTGGATGCCCCGTGAGTTCAAGCAAGATATGAGCCATTAACACAATTCCAACCAGACACACCTTGATTTCTTGAAAAAGAAAGTTGATAGTTCGTACTTTCAATGCTGATTTCAGTTCTATTTCCATATGTTGCAGTATTGGTAATATGTATATGTTGTTTAGCAGTGTGATGAATTGGGCGAGTTGGTAGTTCATTATTTCTTGTGCTTCGAGATGGGGCATTACAGGGCACCACTTTTCATATAGTCCATGTCTCTTGCAGCCTCGCTATATGATGTGTAAAAAAACAAGAATACTATATTTTTCTTTTTTCTTGCAGTTTCAAGGGGCCAAGGGAATCGTTTTGAAAAGGGATGCAGCAAGCAAACTCTTAAAGAACAAGAAGCTAATGCTTGTTTAAAAAGACACAGCACAAGCAATTTGGGGCCGGGAAATTCTCGCCACGTAGAGTGCGACCGGAACAGTGCTGCCGCCCAAAAAAATCATTGTAGATGCAGCAAAGGAACTTCTTACATCATATAAGGTCACCGTCATTTCAGGTAGCTTCTAAGCAAACATCATCTGTTGCTTCTAGTGACAATATGACCGGCAGTTTAGATATTAGAAACTGTGGTAAATTGTTCATTTCCATTCAAGCTTGTGCTTTGCTTATTTTTACAGCTGTTCCAACATACCTGAATATTGAAGGCTTTCCAAGTCTCAAGTCCTCCAGAGCCGTCTAGTGCACCGATTGGCAAAAATGCAAGTTAATCAATGAAGACTATGTTGGCGGCTCAACCTTCAGCCTAGAGGACACAATAAAGAGTATCCTACAGTCCACCACGCGTTCGCTTCTGGTGAGCTCACCTTGCAGTGATATGCACATTGATCTCAAGAAACTCGGAGCGATTTGTCGTCATGCAGAACGAAGTTATAGACGCAAGAAGTCATGATGATCTGAGAGTGGCCGGATGCACACAAAAGAAAATACAGCGTCACTTGGACAAGATGGATAAGCGACGATGGGTACCTGTTTATGGTTCTTTGGATCCCAGAAAGCTCCTGTCATTAATCTGGAGAACTGTCCGGCTTCTTCGTACAACCATTACTCAGCGCTACTTATATAAATCTCTGGCACTTCATTTACGCTGCGAGAGGATTCATGTTGCAGATTATTTCTGTCGAAGGACCGCCAGCGGGGCTAATTAAACCGGGACGAAGACGCCCGATATTTCTGTATCCTCACGTGATCTCCGAATGGAGTGTTCGTTTTCGATGGAAGAACTAAAGCCTGCGCTTGCTTTGTGTAGACGTTCTTCAGCGCCAGGACCTGACGGCATCACTTACCGCGCTCTGTGTCTCCTAAAAGATAAACCTCGGAAGGCACTCTTGCTGCTATACAACGACTCATGACAAACTGGCATGGTTCCACTGGAATGGAAGTCAAGTCGCCTGATTCTACTCCTCAAAGTTCGCAAGTCACCATTGGACATTTCCTTTTACCACCCGATTGCCCTCGCAAGCTGTGTGCGAAAACTCATGGAAAGAATGATTTAAACGCGTCTAGAATTGTACTTAGAGTTCTACGAAAAATATCTATATACCATGTCCGGGTTCAGACGAGGCCGCTCATCAATTGACAATGTAGTTGACTTGGTGACATATGTAGAGCACCAGAAGGCCTGAAAACGGTTACCTGCTGCTCTGTTTCTTGACGTAAAAGGGGCATACAACAATGTCACCCACGAAGCCATTCTCAGTGCATTAGAAGGAGTGAGACTTGGTGGCAAGATAGATATGTTGGTCAGGCCTACCTATAGAATAAATCTTTTCACGTGCAGACAGAGAATGGCCCAACGCCCGTGTATTGCTGTAGCCGAGGAGTCTCGAAAGGCGAAGCGCTAAGCCCGACGCTGTTCAACCTAACAGTCATTGGACTAGTTGGAAAGCAACCAAGAAGTGTACGACTTTCCATGTATGCTGATAACATCTGTGTGTGGACATCAGGTGTGACTCGACTTCAACTTCGCGCTCGACTTAAGAAGGCAGCATGAGTGACATCGCACACCTACGCAAACACGGGCTCGAAATCGGAAGTGGATAGTGTGCAGTCGTGGCCTTCACCAGAAAGCCAGTGTCCACTTACGGCATATAAATTAACGGGCAGTAGGCGTCATGCAACCAGAGCCACTGGTTCTTGGGAGTCATAATTGATCAACAACTGTCTGGGATCCCGCAAGTATACTACGTGAAAAAGCGGATGACCGCCATTTGTCTCTTGTTCAGGTTTCTTGTCGGGAAAAGTTGGGGAGTGTCTGTCAAGTGTATGCTACTGCTGTACAAGGTATTATTTATTAGATTCCAGTGGTACAGCCTACCTGTAATATCTAACACGTTCTAAACGAACCAGCACACAATACAAAATATTCAAGCCCAGGCGCTTAGGATATGTCTTGGTTTACCCTACTGCACATCGACACTTGAAACAATTGCCATTGCACAGGACTACACGATCATAAAGCACAATACCAATGAAACGATGCATACGTACTTCAGGTAAAATGCTAGGAATCCTTCCCACCACTTGGCAAGCCTCGATACTGACAGGCCCCGCATGAAATTTAGTGCAATTGATTGTCCACATCGTGCGTCCTTTACGTCAGGGTTGCGCCTGCTGAGAAACGGTTGTATCCTCCGTGGTGCCTGACACTTCCGCAAGTACGTCTTTCAACTCCAGGAATGCAAAAAAACATCAAATTTGCTTTCGTCAACCCTAAAACAATTGAGCTTGCACCTCCTGCACGAAATGTACGATAACCACGTGCACACTTATACCAATGGGTCAACCACAGCATCTGGTTCTGGCGGTGCGGTGGTGATTCTAGCTAGAGGAATCATTCTGCGAATCAAGTTGTCACACGTCACTACGTCTACGACGGCAGAGCTTGCGGCTTTGCGTGGCACCATAGAGTATATCAAATACCAGAGACCGAGTAAATGGGCGGCGTTCTGACTCAAACCGGCCCTACAAAGCATGCAGTCAGTCTACGACGAGGTGCCCATGAAGCAGTTAACTTACGAGGTTATCAAGCTTCTTCACCACGTCATATAAACAGGCAGCGAGTAAACGTTTTTAGTGGCTACCTGGTCATTGTGGATCAGTGGCAATGATTCGCAGAGCAAAGGGCTCGCACATCGCACCAAGAAGAGCACAACCTTTCCGATTCCTTTGTCAAGGACAGACGTTGCAAAGCAACTTCGTCACCTGGCACGTGGTATGTGTCTGCTGAAGTGAAACACCCCAAGCAAAAGCTAACTTCAAATATGCCAAACTTGGTATTACGTCGCGTCAATGAATGATGAAGGTATATGACTGGTGCAAACATAATAATCATGAGATGCGTGTCATGTAACAACCTGACTTCATGCTGCGCTCAGGATGCGCTCGCGGCCGTTTCACCAGCTTCAAATATTACAAACGTGGTATTACGTCATGTCAATGAATGACGAAGGTTAGTGGCTGGTGCAAACATGATAATTGTGAGATGCATGCCATGTAACAACGTGAGACTACTTGCTACGCTCATGATGCGCTCGCAGCCGTTTCGCTGGCTTCCATAGTGCCAAATTGGGTATCAGGGGACGTGAACAGATGGCGAAGGTAAATGAGAAGTTCCAACATGATAATCATAACATAAAAGTCATGAACGGCATAATTAATCTCTGCCTCATAACTTTGGGCTGATTTCAAAGTGAGATATCAACCTTCCTCTTTTGTGCTTCGCATATCGTCAATTTCACTGTACGTCTCCTATTTTTCGCTAAAATAAATGGCACTGTTTACACGCACTGTTCGATATTTCTAGGCGTATTCGTCCTGAACCACCCCATTCACCTACGAGCGAAATTTTCGCATTTTGCAGTTTTTCCACAGACGTATTTCATGCTAAAGCCATATGGGACTGCGACAATTAGACGATCGGCCACTCTCTAGGCAGATGCATAGAGAGTGCCTCCTCCCCCCCTGTCTGGTTCCATTTCTATGCGCCAATCGCAGGACACAATATGGTTATCGTGTTTCTGTTCTGTTAAGGGAAATAACTGTCAGGAGCCCCCACTCACCCGCCCACACACACACTTTCACTCGGGCATAGTACATGCGACAGGGGAGACAACGTTGTCAATTTCGACTTCAATCAGAGCACCAGATCCTGAGAAAGAACCTTAAAATTCATATCCCGTCACTTCGAGCATGGCGACAGAGCTAATAAACTTTATTGAGCAGTTAGCAGCTGGAGATGGTGTACCGTGCCGCGGCTGCTCGGTCTTCTGGGCACCGCCAGCACAAGCGACACGGTCATACCTCGCCTAGGATGGCTAGATCACACTCCGGCATGTTTATTGCGCCACATGCTCAGAGGGCCTTTTATGAGGATTGTCATAAAAATATTCTCGTTAGCTCACCCAAAAGTTCTGATATGCCTGACGTTCGAAGGAGTCCGTCTAAAATCACGGATGCTAGGTTCATGACCTAAAATTCACAGGTCAATTTCCCAAATATATGCAATAGATTAGACGCACACTCGATGTTTTCTTGTTACATTCAGAATGACTACTCGTTGTGTCACTATTTGAAGCCCTATAGACTGAAACATAGGTTGCGGTTGAATATGCTCTTTGCTTGACTTGAGGAGGCTCCGAACATGATTATTACGATTCTAACAACAATACGTGCTGTGATTTTAGAGATCTATCATACTTAACCTACTGTTGTCGAAATACGTAAAGTATAGTTCAAACTGCATTTCTTTGGTGTTGCGCTACCTGTCATCGCTCATAGATTTCGATTTATACAGACATGGCACCATATGTCAGCCCTGGGCGTCACCGAGGTCTCTGGCTTCCTGCTCCATGCTCGTAACTTTAGCCGTAACACCACTGAAATTGGCGCTGTTCTGAATGAGCCCAAGAGATTCTTCGTCAAATCTCTTCATTCTTTGTAAGCCTTTATTGATTTATAAGGTTTTATTAAAATTCCAGCTAAAACAATCTCATGAAAGCTATCAATCTTGGTTACCTGCATGCGTTAGAGCAACTAACTGCTGTTTGCAGTGAATATTTTTTTGCCCCGAAAACATCCGCTTATTGGTCATTGTACAGATGATCAATTTTAGTAGGCTGTGTCGAATGGAGGAATTTGTGTTACCACCTTGTCTACGGGTTTCTTTCTAGGAGGGGGCATCTGCGAGCTCCACGGTCCCAATATGAAGCAAGAACTCTGGCTTACTGCGCGCTCTTTTTTTGTAGCAATTTATGCAACTATCCTTTTGTGTCAGAATTCTCAGTGATACTTGGTGGTAGCGGAGGCTGTGCCCTTAGGTTTCCGGACAGTAGCTTGCGGCAGCGGTTTACTGCCGGCGCAGCGCTGCCTTGTGGCTGCCTGCAACCGTAATTGGGAAGGTCTTGGAATGTGCCTAGTGCACTTCTGCAAAGTGCTCGGCGTTGTCACTTGGTCGTTCGCCGCACTCAAGACACAGACGTTGGCGGCGACAGGCTTTTTAGTCCCATTTAGCTATATTCACTATAACGGTAGGTAAGGCAGGCTCCCTCACAGTGGTAGCAGAGGAGGAGCTGTCAGGAACTTATGCAATATTGTTGCTAAGGCGCGGCATGTCTGTCAGGCGTAATGAGATTGCGTTGAAATGAATAGCATAACCACTGTTCTGTCGAAGCTGCGTGCTGTTAGCCGATGAGTGTTACGAATCTTATGAAATGCTTTACATTAGCCGTACTGGAAGTGCCAAAAAAGTCTCCTCATTAGTCTCTGATAAATCTGATCAGCCTTGCTTATGGTAGCTAGGAGCGATTGCGGCAGTTTGTAAAGTGGATTTTATAAAGTGTAATAAAGCAGTGGACTCTAGCACAGTGGGGAGCTAAGCTTTTAATCTTATCCCGCTTCTTCACCCACTGGACCAGGAAGAAGCTGAAAGACCATGTTATTTTTCACTATGAAGGCCTATTATGAGTCGGGCTAGGTATATGTAATATATAGGCTGACGATGTGAGGAAGGTATGCCCCTCCACCCCCCCCCCACCACTCGCCAAAGAGTCGGTACGCCACTGTACAGTCGACCACAACCTGCCGACAGCAGACGCGCGCGTCGCCTTCAATTTCACCGACGCCCATCTCAAGGTTTCTGTTTTTATTCGCTAGGCTATCTGTTCTGGCGCTGCAGTCAGACTGGAAAACTCACTGAACAGTCCCCATAATGTTTACCCGCCGTGGTTTTTTTTCGGGGTGAGCAAAGTAGAGAACGTGGAGTTACTGACCATTTTTCCTATAAGAAACGTGCGAATTGGAACGGATGCGTAGAAACGAGGTTGAGTGTGGGTTTATAAAAAGTGTGAATTTTATAAAAGCGTCTTGGAAAGTGATGACCGTTATCCAGTGGCTTGGTGAAGGCTTGCGAATATGTGGCCTAGACGCACTGGGAAGCGGCCCAACCCTGTTGTCACGAACTGAAAGCTCTTGGGTTTGACTCCCATTGACGGAAATTTTAAGACGCTAGTCTTTCTTGGGGACATTCGACGCAAAAAATATTGGTCTGCCTGTCTGTCTACACTTTTGTCTGTTTGTGAACCCTTAAAAGTACCCAAAATGACACCAAAGCGGCCAAACGACACTCCAAACGGCACCCACCGATATTGCTCAAGGTTAAGCGCTCTTCTTGAGTGATTGTCAATTAAAAAGTAATTATCGCACATATCTGAGGCACCATAACACGTAAATAATTTGTAAGTGTGGCTCTAATTGTACGTGTGGCTCTAAGTAATTATAAGGACCATAGCGTTTATCACGTTGCGCTGACCAGGAAGCGCTTGCAAGAAAAGGCAAGAGTTTCCAACGCTTTGCTGAGACGATATGGTGGTGACACCTGCCCGTCACCCGATGTTCTACACCTTATCACCCCCCAGATAGGCACGCAGGGCGTGCGCACTTCGTTTTCCAAGATAATTGCTACATAGCGCTCATGTCGCACGTGTGACGTGATTTGATGCGCTCGTTCGCCTCCGATACACACTAGACCTTTTTTTGAAAAAGGGTGCCCCTAGCGCCACGGACGTGAACTGCAGTCTGCCGCCATTGTGATGGCACCGCGACAGATGACGGAGGCTCTGTTTCCCAGTGACGCTGACGCGCGTTTCATGCAGGGCACACAGACACCTCTTGCATTCCTGCAGGACGCGGACCGCATCGGGAGGGAGCGCCGATGAGAGTCTCTTGCAGGCCGGATTTATGCATTGTCAGTCATACCAAGCCAAACTGCTCGTCGAACCCGTTGAAGATTACAAAATGTTGATCATTGGGCGGCGGAAGCAGCTCAAAATGCTTATCGGAGAGTACTAGGAGCTCGTTCAAGCTAGACAGCGGTGCGATATCAGTGGATGATACGGAGAACTAGCCACCAACACAAACATCACAGCACTCACAGATTTGACGGCTCGCTTTTTATGCCCTAATGATGGCGCTAGCTATTCCACGCTCTTTGCGAAGTGAAACTGACCGAAACGCTCACCGCCGGGTGGCGTATTTATGAATAAGGTCTACACCATTCACCAAGTTTCTTGCGCAGAACATCAAATAAACGTTTTGTCACTCTCTCATGACGCAACACTATCGTCTTTCAACAACATGTGCAGTGTAACATGTAGATACGGAGCCAATGTTTTTTTACATAATTTCTAAGTGTATGCATTTTTTCGACGTCACTTTTGTGATAGAAATACGTGTGTTTAGAAAAAGTGTTCAACGATTCAGGGTACTTTGTACTCTACTATAGGAGAGCCGAAAGCCGTCCCGCTATAATAAGTCGTCTAACCAACTAGCTAAGAAGTGTAATGCGCAATTATAAATACTCAATTGACATCTTGGCGCATGCTGGCATGAACACCTTCGTGTTAAACAACATTGCTTTGGCCCACATAGAACGCAGTTCACATACAATGTTTGGGTAGTGGGACTGGTCTCGGTTAGAATAACCTGACGAGTGCTGGTTAAGCTGCCAAGCGCAAACAAAAATTATTTAGTTATTGAATGTGCGCCTTTCTTTTAATTCAGCGCGAAATAAGTTTTCACGTTGTTTTCTTTTATAGAAAAATCGTCAGTCAACAAAACTTCAAAGTCAGCACAGCAGGAAGTCTTGACCTACTATCCAAGGATTTGCTACAAAATATGGCACGAATTGAGACCAACACTAATGCCGAAAGCAGGTAAACGAACATGATTGCTCCCTTCATCCTAGGAATCGGTATAACACGAAAGTAAAACATCTCCTTACAAAAAGTAGTGTAATGCTTGCTGTACAATAATATAGAAGAGCTTATGTGATGCCTCTGCGTTTGAGACAGCTAAATACATCCACGCTGACGCTTAGTGATACATCTTCATCCCGACGACTAACGTCCGTGAATAATGACTGAAATAATGTATAATGATGCCCGATATAGCTCTACTAGTTAAAGGTGGCAGCAGAACCAAAGAAAGCAGAGTGACAGCCAGAGGAGTGCGACTTATTGTACGCCAAACGTGCCCTAACGTTGGCTGCTCATGACATGTTCGAATTAGTGATTGCCACTGCCCGATTGGAGGGAAACGCAACGCGCATAGGAAACGCAACGCGCTTACCCTTTTGTCCGGCCATGATTTCTCGCGTGGCGAGTGTAAGCGGGCAACGCAAAGTTACAACCAGATGAAGCAACCGCGTTGCTTTGCATGGTAGGTATACCACAGAACAATTTTCGTTAGAAATGGATGGATGCTTTTAGTCACACCAACTCTTTGGGTAAGAGGTAACAACCTGACAGACTGTTATTGTGTTCACAAAACTCCGATTCTATTGAAAACGCATCAATTAGGACGGACACGGACAAAACGACGCATTGAAGGCATTTCAGAACTAATCCTAGATCCCATGGTAATGATGCTATGATGCACTTTACCAAGAGTACCGCGAGAGGGCAGTGGTATCTATAAAAGGCCTGCTTTTAAATCCTACAAAGTATGTGATGGTGGTGCCGGGGATAGCATACCCTGAAAATGTTGCCTAGCGAGAAATTGTGGGTTCGACGGCCGCTGACAGAACTTGGTGATCTAAAAGTTAATTTTAGACATCAATTCCGTGACGGAAGTACGTCATTGAAAGCTTAAAGGAACCCCGGCATATAACGGTTTCGTGATAAAAATTGTCTGAAATTTTCTCCTCCCTGTTAGGTATGTGAATCACGGTGTATTCTTTGATGAACTATAGGGTAAGAGGAGAACTCGGATGTCTTTCCGCCAATGAATGTACTCGCCGATATTTATTGATCGTCCCTTTTGCGGCATAGGTGAGAAATCACGAAGCCGAAACACCCACTGTGCACCCACTCCCGCTCAATTCTGTGTGAATGAAAATAAGCAGAGGACAGAAAGACACGCGAGCGATGAATTCAAGCCCACGTATACCTGTTCAGCAGTATTGAAAACATCCGTTAGCCATGGTAACTATAAAGCGTAAGGCAATAGCATTTCACTTACCAACAGCTTGGAATTCTATATCTCATCTCAAAGCTAATGCTTACAAAAAATTACCTTCTCCCTGCCTCAAGGAACCATGCGCTAGATGCGAAACAGCCGGGCGCTAACGGTCCCACACTGCTTGTGGCCTATTTCTCGAGACCTCATAGTGGTGTTGCGCAAGACAAGAAACCTCCGAAAGCTTCAACGCACGCAGGGCTGGACCGATCTTTTCTACGAGGACATGCAATCACTGTAACGGGAAAATGAGGAGGCAGAGACTGGCGTGCCATAGACAGTATTCTACCAAGCAACACGCTGCTTAGGCACACTCACTTAAAAACTAGTCTTTGAAAGACTTGACGTTTGATGAAGTATTCGTGGTAATATAAGTCATTAAGCGTTTTAGAACAGCAGAAAAAACCAGGCGTCATGCAATTCGAATTGCGCAACGATGGATCCTCATTGCTCCACGCCATTAAAGAATCTTGTTCTTGATCCCCTATTAACTGTCGGCTATACCGACTTCAGGCATAGTTCGTCATCCTCGTCAGTCACTGCATATATTCTTGCAAAAAATGCCTCGAAAAACAGGGAATACCAAGCTTCCCCAAAGTGTGAGGAAGAATAGCTCAATGAATGGCGGCCTACTACAGAAAATTTATGATTATTTATGTCGTAGTGGGCACCCATCTTGTGTGCATCCATCTTGTGGCCCAAAGAGTGTTTAGAAGAGGCTGCGAAAGGCCGCGCTTCCGGCTTTTGCTGTGACTGTGCTGGGCGTTGCACGCAGTCCTGGTGTTTTTTTTCTACTTTTCCCAAGGATAACACGCACCGACAGGATTGGCAGAAACAATTCATTCGCACACCACATTTTTTTCAAGAGAGACGATTATTCAGTTTTTATTTATTACGTAGTTTATGATCGCTACATACTCCTCCGTGTGGCAGTAAGTTGGGATCGCTGAAGCGCACTCAACCAAAAACACCTGCTATAGTTTTTCGTTCAAAGCTTCACTACATACTCAATTACGCATTGGAGGACAGCCTAAAATGATTAGTGAAGGTGAACGATTCTGCAACAAGACAAAATCGACAAGTCCTCTCCTCTGCTAAAATTCTTCGAAAACGAGGCTATGCGTTGTGTGTTTTAGCCAACAAAAACTTCTGTAAAATTTTAGCATCTTGAGAACAGTAGCAATCTGACTTAGCGTATGTCTCCTGAATGCAATCCGTCGTAAAGTGAGAAATCAGCATTGCCCATTAGGTGATGCTCATCTAAGGTTTCCTGTCAAATATCCTACTACGAAGCCTCCGTGGGAGTTGAGCCATCGCGCGAGAGGATATATTGGTAGCGAGAGTATGTAAACACACAATACAGATGCTGTGCAGGGCTGGAACGTAATGACAATTATCGGCCGTGATTTCAAGAAATGGCGCTAAATGACGCTCCTAGCTTTATATGCACATGTATACCCTGAAACGTGGATGGGGGAATGATTACCATCGTTGCACAGTGGTAGTGCATTAGATGCGTGCGTCGAGCAGAACAGGCTCGAATCCAGCCGGTGTCTAGTTATCTTCAAATC
>NW_023613741.1:0-52131 GCF_013339725.1 Rhipicephalus microplus
TTGTGTCTCCTTATTGCTTTTGTGTTTCTATTTCTAGCTGACTCTGTCTTTTCATGCAGTGTTTACCTGCCTAGCCTCCTCCTTCATTCACTCCTCTGCTTACATCTCACCCCCTTAACTTTATTTCTCTATACCAATATCTCGCCAGGCTATGCATGTCATGCTGTGGAATCGTGCTTGAGAGACAAGTGGTTACGATAACCACCCACTTAAGGATGTGGCACATTGAATCCCACGTTGCCATAAAAAGCCTCCACCAACAATTTCTCTCGTAATTGTTTTATACCTCTTCCATTTTTCTATCTTTCTAAGTCGTTCTCTCACCCATCAGATATACTTTAGAGGTGAAGCTTCTCATACCATAGGTGTGCTATGCATGTTTTTGAGACCGGTTTGTAACCTCAACCGGTAGGTTTAAGCTAGTGTGACAGACAGACAGACAGACCAGACAGGCAGACAGACAGACAGACAGACAGACACGACAGACATAAAGACGCGCGTACACATGAACGCGTGGACTTTATTGCCAATGACTGCATCGTGCAGCACATGCTTTCCACATACACACTCAGATGTATTTATATGCAACCTACTACGAACAGAAGGACGTGCATACACTTGGTGTTTTCGAATTTTCCACTGCAGCCAGTACATGAACCTCTCTCGCTTCATTTCACAGACCGTGCATAAGGGACATCACAATCCAGTTGTGATGACAACGAACAAATCGAAAGAACGAACGAAGAAACGAAACAAGAAATGAACAGATAAAAAAAAGTTGATTTGTATATTACATGCACAGTCTTACGCCTTTCCATTGATGTATTAGGCTACCATTTTACGAGAGAATTACGGTTTATTGCTGATCTCCGTCTCCCGAGTGTCGCCCACTTATAATCGTTCATTCCGTGGATGTGGTGCGAATTTTTGTCGAATGAAGTACAAATCTGCGTATGTGATCTGAGAGCAAAGCAGCAGATTAAGTAACTAAAAATGGACAAGATAACGGATATGATGCGTGCTCTGTGAGACTAAAAATAATTTTTGTTCGCGAACTTTAGACAGCGGCTGGCATAAACAACTACAGTGTTAAAAAATTTTGGAAAGCCCAACAGCACTGTGGTAACATTAGTCACGTATCTGCATTCGTCACGGCAAAGGACGTCAATAGACGATAATCTTCTCACAGGAGGTGGATGGGTGGATGGACGGACGTATGAACGAATGGACGGGCGGATGGTTGGACGAATGGAATGATGAACGGACGGATAGAGAGATGGATGGATGGATGAATGGATGGATGGATGGATGGATGGATGGATGGATGGATGGATGGATGGATGGATGGATGGATGGACGGACGGACGGATGGACGGACGGACGGCGGATTGGATGGATGGATGGATGGATGAATGGTTGGATGGATGGATGGATGGATGGATGGATGGATGGATGGATGGATGGATGGATGGATAGATCCGACTGCGCCCTTTGGATCGGGCGTTGGCTCACGCCTCCTAGTCATAAAGTTAAGTACTATCACTGTTCAAGTGAATTCATTTTTTCTATTTTTTTTCTGTTTTTACATGCTGTATGGTTCCGCTGGGTTAAAAGCTACATAAGTAGCTTGACGATACCTGACCACCACCAGACTAAACGAAATTATACAGGGCAGTAATGACAAGCAGTTTCATGCATTGGCGAGAAAACCAATAAGTCAAACATTTTTAATAGAATATCATAATTACCTATACATAGGGTAATATAATTTCAGTACAAGAACTGCACAAAAAAGCAAAATAAAAGACATACAGGAGCGTAAAAACTGAAAAAAATGTTGCAATAAAATATTATCTAGCCATAAGCAATAAACAAAAATTGTAACATTACAAAGTATTAACATTACAATAGCATTACCAGCTTAGAACACAACATAAACAATGGGCAAATAACGCATAACGCCACAAGAAATTCATGTAGGCATAATACCAACGTTTCAAAACGACATCATTTACACACTATTTATTTGAGCAGAGTGCCAAATTTTGTGACATTACATGTGAACGAAATATAAACACGTCTTTTTTATTAATCATGTGAATTTCTTCATATATATTAAAATAAATTGCAGAGTATATACCAATGACTGGTGTTTATAGGGCGTCCTGAAATAGGGAACCAACCGTGTTTCGGAGTTCCTAGCATTCACTTTCATTGTACGCTGTGCTAAAGAGGCCAAATGTTTATGTAGTTCTTGGGAGATTAGAGGCATAACGCGCAGTATGTAATAAACAGAAAGTATGAATGTTGTCAATTCTAATAACATATTATATAGGAAACGCTTCTGCAGTGCTGGAATAATAGTCTGTGTTGCCAATATAGCGAATATTCTTCTTCTGTAGCATCAGAACTGTACGTATGTTAGCTATAGTAGTTACGCTATAAACTAAAGTGCAACAATTGGTTTGGGCATGAAACAAGGCATTGTAGACGAGTAATTGGACTTTCGTAGGCAGCAAATTACGACATCGTGATAACACAGCTGCCACAGAAGAGAAAATGGGAATGCTCACTCTGTGTTTAAGGACTGAATTTCACTCGCGCCTCACTTGTAGCCACCAATCAGCCTCCTCCTCGTTATTCCTACCCGTTCAAAAACTATTTTGCCTTCACTCTTCCTCATCCCTAATGCATTGAAAAATTCGGCGTCAATATCTTCGACTATAAGGCGGAGCTTTTCACAGAACATTATAAAATCTTAAGCCGTTTCTTCCTCTTCTCCACACGCACTACATACTATGTCTGTGCCTTCGTATTTGGCTCGGTATGTCTTGGTCCACAAAACTCTCATTCTAGCCACGAAGAGCAAAGAACTACCCCGAGAATTATCGTAGATGTTTTACCTTGCAGTTTACTGCTTAAAAGTTCGGTAGGTCTCCAGTGATGATTTTGTAAGCATTCTCAACTTCCACTTGTCCCTCTCTGTTTTCATCACCTTCTTCTTAGTCGATGGTTTCTTTGACTTCGTATTCTGCTTGACAATTTTCCAATTTGATTTCCCCATTTAGTATCAACATTTTTTATGTACATGTAGCTCAAAACTTTTGTAGCCCAATGCTCCTCTTCTATTTTTCTCAATCACTCTTCAAATGCTCTCTTGCTGCTAGCTTCCTTGCACTCAAACGATGTCCATGTCACGTCACTCACATGTACCCCCTGATTTGCGGTATTCCCGTGTGCTTCCAAAGCAAGTTTACTTTTGCCACGTTGTTTATTTTTGAATCTTGCTTGAACTTCTGATTTCATGCACAAGACCACATTGCCGAACGTCAAACCCGGAACCATTACACCTTTCCAAATCCCTCTCACAATGTCACACCTATGGTAGTTCCAGTGTGCCCTATTATTTATTACACCTGTATTCCTCGTGCACTTAGTCACTACGTATCTTTGTGCTCGCTTAGATACTCAGCACCGTTATTTATCCACACGCCCAAATACTTGTATTTTTTCACTAGTTTTAGCTTGACTTCCTGTATTCTATACTCACTGCCTTTGCTATCATTGAAAATCATTATTCCCTGTTTGTTCTTGCTCAACTTCAAATTTAAAATATCTCCCTAATTGCCACAGATGTATATAAATTCCTTCAGATCTTCCTTGTTGTCGGCTATTATTACTACATCATCTGCATACATAAATACAGGTAATGACTGTTAAATGTGATTTTCCCTCTTGGCAAAGGAGAGGCTGAAGCCTAGTAAACTCCCCTCTAATTTGGCTTCAACTCCCTGTAAATAAAGCCTAAATAGTAAATGTGAAAATGGACATCCCTCTTGGTGCCCGCGTTGTATATTTATAGGTTCAAATACCTGTTCTTTCCATTTGTTAACTACCTTGTTACTTTTATAGATATCCTTTAAAAGATTAGTTTTTCCATCTTCCACTTCTCATGTGTCCAGTATTCCCCACAAGTCTTCTTGAATCACACTATCGTAAATTTCCTTGATATCAAAAATGACAGCCCCATGGGCCTGTGTTCTTTTCATGCTATTTCAATACACTGCATCAATGAGCTCTCTGGGACATGGCGCCGTCTGGCAGTGATGTGATGAATTAAAAGTTTTTATATTGCAGAAACAATAGCAGTTGGCACTACTGTATTGCTTTAGTGAAGCGCAGGAAATGCCAATTTTTTTCTTTAATAGCGTCGCATTGTCAGCGCAGCGGAATAAATAATGGTGTATGTAGAAATGCGTATCCATGCATTTTCTGAATAATTGAACACACCACCTGATACTTATGTACTGACACAGCACCTCAAATATGCATAATATTTGCTTATTCTTTGGCAATGTTGATAGCTATGAACGCAGCCACAAGGTCAAAATGGATTGGCGTTGAGCAAGGGCTTGAACTAAGGCGTTTGCCTGAATCGTTGAACAAACAAACCAAAAGATACAGACAGAAAGACCAGACATTTGGCGTTGAAATATCCAAATAAAGACTATTGTTCCTAACTCTTTTCGCCATAGTGATCACCATTAGCGTCAACACCTGCAAAAGTTTCCAGCAGTGACAACTAGAGGTCGAGCGATCAAACAGGTGTTTGCTTTTTCCTTTTACTATTTTAAATAGGACAACTACTGCAATAGGCGCTAGTTATTGAAAACTGTTCAAGCCAAGCAAAACGTTTGTACCATGCATGCCCTTTCCCGCACTTGACCTTGAAAAATTGTTCGGGTGCAAAGACATTTCAGCTTGTACGGAACTTTTCATGGCGCAACATGAAACGTAAAAACATTTCGTTTTGACCATTCTAGTAAAAATGCGTGGCCGGTCACCTTCATTCTGAACAGTGACTTATTGAAGGTGTTTACCTCCTCTGACCACTTTGCAAAAAAGGGCTACAGGAGGAGGGTGTTGGTCTGCAGGAGAAGAAAAAAAAAGAATTATTTGTTCTACTTTCTTGACTGCGGCGTTGTCAACGCATGTTGCATTTTCGAGAACATGCTGGTTCGAAAATGATGACCATAAAAACTTCAGAAGAAGTTTAGTCTAAGAAAAGCAAAGCTTAAAGAGACACTGCAGAGAAACGCAAGCCTTGTGTTGTGCAGGGGCCGAACCGAACAATTTGAAAGCATTTGTGGCCTTCGTGTTCCGTACAACAGCATCAGAGCATGAGCCATCGAGGTGTTCAAAGAAGGGTTGCACAAACTACGGCACAAAGACAAACCCATTTTGAATCGTTACAATATGTCAAACATGCAATATCCCACCCTGCCTTCGGAAAAGAAAAACTGCTGTTCAGAATTCTAAAGCCAGCGATTCTCTTTGTGTAAAGCACAAAGTACGCTGCAACTTTGGGAACGACCAGTCACATAGGTGTGCTGCATAGACACTTCCGGCACGGGGTTCATCAGTGGTTACCACCTTCTGGGAACTTGGTTAAAGGGGAAGTCCGGTGCATGTTCGACCATATTGAGATCACACTGGCTCAAAATAGTATTGAAAGTCCTGTAAAAGCTAGGATGGTTCATTCCGCCCAGGCACTCGTCATAAATTTTTATGAGGCGATAAACGGCGAAGCAAAACGAAAACCGAAATCGGGAGCTGCTCCATCGTCCATGGTGGGTAACGAGTGGCGTCACGAGATTCATCGCCAATGACGTCATGAGATCTGCTGCCCCCCACCATGGCTGGCCAGAGTGTAAACATAGCGCGGAAAGCAAGTTGGTGATGTCATCCGACCCGATATGAAGCTGTGATAGCTCGTCTAAACTTTTTTAGTGACAAGTTTAACGATGATGGCTGCTGCTATATGAGCACGGAAGCACTACTTTTTTATTCTGATTCACCTGTGCGTGAAGCATCTGACACGCCTCGAATTGATTTCCTCGTTGCTCAAAATTATAAGACCCGACGTCAACGATGACTAACATGCTGTACGCAGCTTACAAAACTGAACTGTGCTCGCGTTGTAATTGCCACGTAGAAGAAAGCGCGCGCTGCATGCGTCTGCTGGGAAAGGCTGGATTTATAAAAAAGAGTAGACCCTGACGACACAAAGACAGGGTGGCTCGCGTTTACAAGTGTGATTCCAAAATCAGCTACAAATTTTAAAACTTGTTTTTTAAAAAAATCTAAATGACTTACGGTTGTATGTTTTGGTACATATCACCAAGGCACCGACAAAAACACTTGTTTAATGTTTTATTGAAATTGACGAATATAAAAAAACGCCGGAGTGCGCCTTTAAGGCGTAAGTTTGTTTCGTGTGCGCAATGTGTCGTTTCAGAGCTTTAGCAATTAATTTGGCATTGAAGTTCAATATTTGAAGAAAAGTGTACTTCTGCGCTTGAAAGAGTTAAAGAAGTTTCGTATTGCATACCTCCGGACACTAGATCACTAGACGTATGCACACTTAAAGGGGCCCTGCAACACTTCTTGAGCGTGGTCAGGAAAGGCTGCTGATCGATAGTAGAGGCTCCCGAAAACACGCGAGCCAAATGTTATAGCGCAGCAAGTGTCCTGAAGTTTAAACTAAATTATAAAAGTCAGCTGAAAATTGCTTTCTCTTTCCTCGACAAATGACGGAAGATGCTCAAAAATCACACTTAGAATGCTTATCTATCGGCCATTGGCTGGGTTGAGCAATGCGCGCTCAGTCGTTATAAAGGTCACCGCGAGAGGCCGCCATTTCTTCACGCGTGTGCGCGCAATGCATTTAAAAAGCCGCGTATTCGAAGAAAAAAAAAGGAAAAGGTGCTCAAGGTCATGAGGCGCGCTTGAGGTTTTTGTTTGGCCCCTCCCATCGCTCCCTGCTTAGCTTTCAGCGTTTTCGTCGGGATGAGAGAAGAGAGAAAGCGATTGCAGCGTGTGACAAGTCTCTGCGACTCCGCTAGTACTGGACGGATTCTTAAACTTTTGGCGTCATTAAATTTGTGAGGAAATGCGCTTTTCTAGTGAAATAATGTCATGGTTACCTAAATAAGCGTTTCAGGGCCCCTTTAAGCTACATAGGGAAAGAAATATACGGACTTGACAGATAGGTTGGCATGGCTACACTCAATTTCTATCCATAAAACGTGTTTGCCGAGTTAGAGCTACTGATTGTATAAATGAGTACTACCGAAAATTGCAACATTAACAAACCCCTCCTTCGAGTAATGTTGTGAGAAATCTCTCTGCAGCATTTCTTGGCGCGCTGCGTGATATTGTCTAAACAAGGTGTACAGCAGAACAGCCTGAAATTCATCGTCAAGCCTACGATCCACTAGCCTTCGTCTTTGTCTTTCTGTCCATGTCACGCGCATTTTTTACAAACGTTATTGCTCTAGAATTGCTCGATTTAAATTGTAAATAAATAATAGGTACTCACTGTAAAGGGCTTCCAAAAAGTCGACGTCAAGATAAGGCCCTGGCATTCCTACTACAGCCGTCAGCTTGTCCAGCTTTCGAACAGAAATTTGTCTATCTCTTCCGGTGACCCAACTTGATGACCTGAATGTCTCTCGTAAGGCCTTGCGGACATTGGACACAATTTTCTGCGCCGCTTCCACCTCAAACGGTCGAACCACTGCAAATAACAAAATCATGCAATAGCGAAATCAGGGCGCCTTTTAATACAAATTTGCAGCTACAAATTTTTCACACGCAAAGAATTTGCTTTTCTTATTTAGTTGTGTTCTATATGGCTTACTTTGTTCTTTTTAGGTATTGAAATCAGGAAGTATACACGGAGGCAGCACCCTATATCACAATTTTCTTTAGTAATTGCCAATGGCTTAGCCACACCAAGTAAATAAAACATATTTCTTTTGTATCGGTGAATTGCTCGTCCACGTCAGCAAAAGCACCACGCTTGCAACGGTAAGAATAATGGGGAGTGCGAAAGCACGAAATAGATTGTGGGTGATGATGTCACCTTGAAGTTCTCACCCCTGTCACCACGACGCCTGAAATCTTGACGGCATCTACTGGGGTCTGCGCAGTTCCAAAGTGGCAAACCAAGTGCAATATTTTTTAAGGAAGCCATAAACTAATACATGAAGTTGCAGAAAATTTTCTTCACACAGTGTGGTCAGATATGTAAAAAGTTCTGAATATCCGTGAAGTTGCAATCGGAAGTTTCAGTGGGATATTTGAAAGCTCCTGTTTTAATTCAGGAGCTTTTAAGTACAACTTCGCTCCTGTATCAATAAACTTTGCTAATGAAATTAATCAGATGAAAGTATTAGCCAGAAAACTAATTTATCCTTACACTTTAGGTTCTCTTTTATAGAATGTGCTGTTAATATTACTGTCCCTGTAGGATGTCAAATATCAAAAGAATAAAGGCGGTGTCAAGGAATGACTAAAAATATTTTATCCCATTTTCTCTGGAATGAAAGTCATCATTTTGAATTAGTAGCCAATTAGTGATTATTCATAGGTTTTTAGGAAATAATGACAAAGATAAAAGATTAATAGTAGGCAGGGCTTGTATTTCGTAAATAGGGATTAGCAAGAGATGACACCATTTTATGCTGGCCATATCAAGTCCGCGGTAGAGCGATGTCTTAGTAAAGAATGATCGGAAGAACGCTTTACCATTGGTGCTCTTTATACCACTACATAAATTTAGGTTCATATTAGTTACAACGACTGACACCATCGCTGGAATGCTGATCGAAAAGCCTGACGAAGGCTGTTGCTGCCCTAAACATTAGGCATCACAAAATGAGAACTAGAAGGAAAAAACTGTAATCAGAATACTGTCAAGCGTCACGTAAAATCCCACTGCAGTAAAATCGATAATATTGAATTTTTTAAATAAATATAACATGACACAAAAGCTACAAATAGACGTCATTTTGGCGATGTCACTCGTGCTCTTTCTGAAAAGTTAGCAAAAAATGTGCAGACCACTCAGAGTGACCTATCAAATGCGCTTTGTTCTTGAGACTGAGTAGACCTCAGGACCTCCAAATATTTTTCTCAATCATCCTGACTTGCACTTGAGCCCAATGAAATTTTTCTCAGCAAAACTCCCTCGGGCTCGCGAAATTGTGCTCACTCGAACTCACTCAGACTCAGGCTCACGGCAAGATTTGAGTGAGTATCAATGAGTGGACTCAGAAATCGTTTCTATATAACTAGCTTTTCATATCAAAGTGTCAATGCTCGTTAACACCAATATCTGGCAGTGTCGCTGCTCTACTTGACACCTGTTGATCTTGTATCTTCCAGTACAAGTTGCCAATGTTTCGAATTCAATAGGGACGATATTTTTGTAAAAGATTTCTGACACGAGACATTTTGATATAGAACTTCTCGTGACAAGTTTTGGAAAAGCAATCAAGGCAACTCCCCTACCCGTTTTTCTTCATAAAAAAGAACAGTATGGCCCAAATTGTAGGGCTGGCGGTCCCATGCCATCTGTTTTTCACAGGGTAGGTGCCCTCCCAAACAACTATGAACTTCGTTTTGCTAAGCACAAGGCCGGAAGCGTGATTGAACATGATTAACCAGTAGGTGCCTCGCGGCCACAAGTCTCTGCCTCCCACAGCCGCGGCGGATGCTAAGGTATTTCACCAAGACTGTGTTGTGTTAAGGTATTCTCAGGGGCCTCCGTAAAAACCTAATTTCAGCCTCTGATGAATAATTATCGAAGTGAAGATTGATGCTAGCGTATCAGAATATCTGTGAGGTAACGGGTATATAAACGTGAACTAACCTAAGGTAGTTATTATATCGAAGCTGATTGGATAGGGGCAGAGTTCGGCAAACAGGGTGGAGCTCATTCAGGCTCCCCTCAAGAGCGTTTTGTGTTTAGGGCTTACTCAATTCCCAGACACCGAAAAAATTGTATACTAGATTCACTTAGACTCAGAGACACGTTTTTAGTGCGAACCATGAACCGACTAGCCAACAGCATGAAGGTAGTTAAACTGAAGAATATTTTATGGAGTTTAGCACAGCGACAATTTTCTTCACAGTGACACTGCAGTTCACAAAAAAAACAAAGAAATGATGAACGCACCTGTCTGAAAGTACACGCTCTTGATAGCGAATGGCATCGCTTTTTCCACGTGCTTGTAGCAAACTTCACCTGGGTGGTGACTGCTAAGTATCAGACGTGGCAACGTGTATTTCAACAGTGTCTTGAACACACCCCAGGCAACCAGGTATCGAAGCCCTTCTTCACCCACTGGTTTTGCCTTGAACAGTTGCTTTAATAGGTTGAACACGTTTTGTTGGATAGAAATCACACTCTGTCTCCCGTATGTGTTGTTGGTGTACGTCGTCATGTAGCGCACCCATTTATCTGGTAAACGTAAACAACAAGGACGTCAACGAGTAATATGAGCATATTGACTTCGACTTGCAAAGAAAAACTGTAAGCTAAAATAATCGCAAAGTACACTACATCTGAAACATAGGGTATGATTTATTATTTTATGAGACAATTTAACTTGAAAATTGTGCAGATCTAATCCCATTAATGGAAGTAATCCTAATAGAAATAGCATTGCGGTATGTGAAATATATTGATTGTTATGAATAGCTTAACGTCCCCAAACCATTATATGATTATGAAAGATGCCGTAGTGGAGCGCTCCGGAAATTTATACCACCTGGGGCTCTTTAACGTGCACCCAAATTTGAACACACGGGCCTAGAGCATTTCCGCCTCCATTCAAAATGCAGCCGCCACAGCCGGGATTCGATCTCTCGACCTGCGGGTCAGCAGCCCAGTAATTTAGCCGCAAGGCCCCCACGGTGAGCCCGTATGTAAAGAGACAAAGTATACCTGTAATCCCTCGAAAATGCTTCCAATAGGTTTTACGAGGCAGAGAAACTAAACATAGCAGTGCTTTGCGATTATTAGCGATAGCATAGAGTTTGTACAATAAAACATGACACAAAAGTTATTCGCTTGAAGTACAATTAGCAAACTAGTATTACCGTCTGGTGCTTTTCTGCCCCATCACACTTAAATAACATACATAACAGCACTTTTGTGCATATCTGATGCAGGTACAGTAAGCTGCTGCGCAATACGTCCATTTCATGCATTTATCGGTTAAGTAAAACATTGCCCAGTGGCATATCATTCCATAGACAAAGATAGGGCCATTAACAACAGAATGTGTATTTGTACCAAGCGTAATACTAACCAAACCAGTGTGCTTTTTATTTTAAAGCGTTACGCTAATTGCGTTTACACATTGCACTTGTATGCGCTATAGTCCCTCAAATTCCTGTTTTTTCCGCAAAAACTGCCTTTTCAATTAGTTATGATTACGAACAACAGACTGCGATATTCTAAATGACGTGCCTTGCATACCCTTTACGTAATCTGAAGGCACTACACACAAGCGAAATGAAGAACGGAAATTACTACATCATGCATAATAAATATTGAACCTCTTCATGATAAATTTCATACGCAGAAAAAGATTCCAATAATTCCGCAGGCTCGTGATTCAGGCAAAGACATTTTTTTCCGAGAAAACTAGCCCTCTTTTTTTATGAAGAAGTAAAGACGAGGCCATTGGTGCTAGAAAATAATCATAATTGAAGCACGAATATTCGCCACCCAAGCAGTATTTATTATATATATATATATATATATATATATATATATATATATATATTATATATATATATATATATATATATATATATATATATATCACTGTACTTCGAATGTATATACATCAAATCTGATGCGTTTTGCGTGGCATACAGACAATACTGGGAGGTTTAGTAGCAGATTCTTCAGTGGAATAACATACTAAGTCTAATGAGCACGAACCTGTGGTAACGTATGGGTTTGTGTATGTAGAGAAGGAAGAAACGGCGTAGCGAAGGGCGCGGAAATTCTTACGAATTGTTTGCGTCTTGACCCTTTTAACTGCAGAATAAAAAAGAGGATAGGATTAAACAGGAAAATTCAGCAAAACACAAACACAATCGTACCCATATTAATCAACTGATGGCTAAGGTGAGATATCCAACGAAATATCATGAAAATGTCAGGAAGATCAAAGCAGTACTTGCAGCTTCCTTTTGTGGGCAATAATAGTTGCCAGTTCCATTTCTTTTCACAATTTTTCAGTCTAATTTTGCACCGCTCAAGTACTGCTTTCTGTACAGTCGAAATAGGAGGTGGATGAACGAAACCAAACGCGAATATTCCCCAAGTACAGGGTGTTTCAGCTAAAAAGCACCAACAAATAAAAATGTACATCATCGATACACATCTCTATTTGTGCAGTCTTGTTCTGAGCCATTAAAGCGCGTCAGGATATTTTTTTTTTAATCTGCCAAGCTTGGAAATTAACAAAAATTGCTTAGTTTTCTTTTTAAATAGGAACTTCAGAGAAAAAATCGCTTAATCAGATATAATAAAATTTTCAATCTGCGGTAACATAACTGTGCAGCTTTATTTTTTTCAAGCCCTTGTTTAAACTTCTGAATTAAAAAAAAAGTACCATTTGATTGCCGCCTGTCGCGCGGTGTTTTTAGTGGCCTCACAGGTGAGCTGAACGAATTATCGAAAACTGCTCACACACGAAGGTTGCTTGAACTGGCTATCGGTGAATACGAGGTAGGTTAAGGAGTGGTAGGATAGTTCAAATAGGAATAATCGATGAATAGGAGGCGACAACATGCGAATGTTATACATGTCCGCAGGCAGCATTCCACTTAGCACCGGCATTCTTTTCTTCTCTTTCTGGGCAAACGATGATAATGATGATGGAGGAGTGGAGGGTGACATGGGAGAGGATATTGGAGATTTTCACTAGAGTCTCTATTTAAAAAGTTCAAAAAGCAATTCTCCTTATTTGCCAACTTGGTGGGTCGAAAAAAGTACTCTGACGTGCTTTATATGGCTTAGAACAATACTGCCTTCATTAAAGATGTGTGGCACAGATCTATAATTTTTCGTGTACTGGTGCTTTTTAGCTGAAACTATCTGTATATATATATATATATATATATATATATATATATATATATATATATATATATATATATATATATAACGCTACAAATGGAGCCTTGTCGTGATCCTGATGCCATGCGTTTATTCTAATTCACGCACACTTCTTCGTCGGCTTCACATACAATCACCTTGTTCATGCGTCACACTTCTCCTTCCCCTAGAGAAAGTTTCAGCTCAGAAGTTACAAAATAATGTTTCAGTTTGCTAACATGCACAATATCAGAGTTTCTGCCTAAGGGCAGCACGGAGTGATTGATCTCATAGTTTACTGCTGCGACCTTGCGTAGAATCTTGTAAGGTCCTTCCATGACGGAACTCAGTTTGCCGTTGTTTGGATACCAAGGTGTCTCGTAGACGACACGTTCACCGACTTGGAACTCATGCGGAAGAAATGTTCTATCATAGATGACCTTGTTCTTATTGTGTTAGGCGTAGAATTGGTAACTGGGCTTTTTCACGCTTATTCAACAGTTTCTTCTCGTTTTTCCAGTATAGTAGGATAATATGAGTTCCATACATTATGAAGAAAAGTGTGTAGCCGGTCGCTTTGTGGGGTGTTTGGTTGTATTCGTCAATTACCTCCGGAAGCATCTTTGTTGAAGGTGTCTGTGTCACAGAGACGCTCCCTGCACCTGCTTTTACACTGACTGCGACACCACAGAAAACACCGAGAAAGACGCGAAAGCACTGCTTGCCCACCGCAAGCACTGAGACACTCCGTCACAGTCTGTCTAGAAGCACGCTATCAAAAACCACCGGGAGTGCACCATTCACGACGAAAAATCCGACCCCGATGACATCCGAGCTGAAGATCCAACAAGGCGTTAAACCTTGCTCAGTCCTCACAAGAGTTCGAGAAGTATTGTCAGTATTAATGTGTAACCCACTACATGGCCCACTTTCTCCGGAACGCAACAGTCAACCTCGCTTACCAGAGTTGTTATAGAACTGACCGGACTGCTGCCTCAGCCTTGAAGACTTAGTGAGATTGTGGAACTGCGGCGGGACGTGAAACTGTGAATGTGGGCATAATTTAGTTTATAATCTTCTTCAATTTGTTGTGGTTTGTAACCGGTACCATCTTCCAGGGGAAGGGTGATCCTGTGACTGTGACGTAGGAAGGCAGTGACTGATTGTAGAGGCTGATGAAGAAAAAGTGAGACGAATAAACATGACGTATGAGCCAGGCCACGTCTCCCATTCACCATAGCGTTATCTATCTATATATATATATATATATATATATATATATATATATATATATATATATATATATATATATATATATATATATATATATATATATATATATATATATATATATATATAGACGTAGCGAAGAAGGAAGCGCACTGGCTCCGTAGTAAAAACGGAAGCGAGAAAGCACGACGTATGAGGAAACACTTTTATTAATCAAAAACGTTTCGACTGGTGGGCCAGCCTTCGTCAGTGTGACTGGTGAGAATATATATATATATATATATATATATATATATATATATATATATATATATATATATATATATATTGTAGCATTGATATTTGGCACAGGCCGGAACGCCAGCTGAAGAAGAGAAGGAAGAGTGTTGTTGCTGCTCGCGCTCGCTCCGCTTGACAGCTGGTCGGTTCTACCGCTACGTTTTCCACAAAGTAAACGTCTCTTCTGCTCACCACTAAAGGTGTACTATCAAGTGGTGGAGAGTGCTGGGTACCTTTTTCCATCCTGGAACTCCGCAACCGAACTCTACCTTCGCCATCAACAATGTCCATCGACGCTGCACAGCAGACGGCTCCTACATCTCCACCTGTCCACTGTCCCGGCGTCCCGAGAGAGCGAGATCCAGACATCTTCAACGGCACCGATGAGCAGGACGTCGAGGACTGGCTCTCTTCGTTCGAACGAGTAAGCGTCAACAACAGGTGGGACGAAAACGACAAACTGGGCCGCGTCCACTTTTACCTCAGAGGAGTAGCAGAGCTCTGGCTCAACAACCACGAAGCCGAGCTTACCGACTGGGCCACTTTCAAGACCACCTTCGCGGACGTGTTTGGCCGACCGACAGTGCGCAAGCTCCGTGCAGAACAGCGCTTGCGGGATCGCGCCCAACTGTCGGGAGAGGGTTTCACGTCCTACATTGAGGACGTCGTAGGCCTCTGCCGTCGCTTTGATCCTGACATGTCGGAAACCGCCAAGGTAAAACACATTATGAAGGGCATCGAGGACGATGCCTTCCACATGCTGGTGGCTAAAGACCCGCAAACAGTTTCGGAAGTCATCCAACACTGCCAAAGTTTCGATGAGTTGCGAAAACAGCGCATTTCAACGCGACGGCCTACTTTCGACATGACCAGCACGCCAGCATTGACCGTTGGTGCAATATCTCCAGAACAGACTGTATTGACCCCGCAAATCCAGCAATTTATCCGAGAGGAAGTGGCACGCCAGTTGTCCCTTGCCCCCTTGCTTCCCAGCAATACGCATGGGCTGACCTCGTCACTGCGCCAAACCATCGAAGAGCAAGTCTGCGAGGCACTTCCCCCCACGTACCAGCCACCACCTGTGTCCGCTCCCCTGACTTACGCTGACGTCGCGCGAAGGCAGGTACATGCGCCGTCAAACGTCGTCGACCCTGCCCACCAAGCGAACGCCTTCTACGCAACACACGTACCGGCAGGCTCGCATGTTCCCATTTACCGCCGTCCTTCAACGCTTCCCAACAACCCTTGGCGTACATCGGATAACAGACCTATCTGTTATTACTGTCGTCAGCCTGGCCATGTTGAGCGGTTCTGTCGCCGGCGCGTCCCTCACTCAGGCATTATTGATGGCACCTACGGCTACGCCCCCACAGAACCACCACAGACGCTGCCGTTCCATGCAGCTTCGGACACTTCTCCGCCGAGCCGCCGCGCCTTCAACCCACGCCGATCGCCTTCCCCGCGCCGACGTTCGCCTTCACCAATGCTTCGGCGTGCACCACCTGCCCAAACGGAAAACTGACCATCGCAGTTCCGGAGGCAAGAACTGCGCCACCGTCGAACTCCACAAGGCCTCGTTCTCTACCGAATAATGAAATAACTGTCTTGATTGAAGGTATCCCCGTTCAAGCATTAATAGATACCGGAGCTGCCGTGTCTGTATTGAGTGAAGCATTGTGTCGCAAGTTAAGAAAAGTTACGATTCCGCTTTCTGGTCTCTCCCTTCGTACGGCAACAGCGCATCACGTGAACCCTTCTATGACGTGCACGGCTCGGTTAATCATCCAGGGCGTTCTGTACGTGGTTGAATTTATCGTGTTTCCGCACTGCTCACACGACGTCATATTAGGCTGGGACTTCCTTTCCACACATCATGCCGTTGTTGATTGTGCCCGGGCCCGAACTAGAATTGTCATCGCTCTCCGACGACGATTATAATAAGCCTTCTATTTCTCGTGTTGTCGTCGCCGCGGAGACTGATATTCCACCTATGTCTTCTGTTATTGTGCCGATCTCGTGCGACCATGCCGCTTTTTCGGACGTCATGTTCACGCCGTCAGAAGACTTCACTTCTCGAAAAAACGTTCTTCTGCCTTTTGCTCTTCTGACGGTCGAAGCCACTTGCGCAAACATTTATGCCACGAATCTCCTTTCTGTACCAGTCACCCTATTCCGTGGCGAATGCATCGGCCGCCTTGAGGACATCGATTGTGTTTGCACCAGTCAACTGCCCTATCAAGCAAAAAGCCTTGAGATCGCCAGTGTTACTTCCGCTCTCACATCCGCCACCTCTTCCCTCGACGTCTTCCTTCCATCGATTGATCCTGACCTTCCTGTTGACCAACGAACTCAACTCTTGACACTTCTCGACCACTTCCGCTCATCGTTCGACTTCAAACAAACCAGTCTGGGCCGAACATCTGCAATTGTCCATCGTATTGACACTGGCACCCACGCACCATTGCGTCAGCGTCCATACCGGGTCTCCCACGCCGAACGCCAAGTTATAGACGATCAAGTGTCTGATATGCTCAATCGTGGCGTTATACAGCCGTCTAACAGTCCGTGGGCCTCCCCGGTGGTACTGGTCAAAAAGAAGGACGGGGGCATCCGATTCTGTGTGGATTACAGGCGCCTTAACAAGATCACGCGCAAAGATGTTTATCCGCTCCCCAGAATTGACGACGCTCTCGACTGTTTGCAAGGTGCAGAATTCTTTTCTTCGCTGGATCTTCGATCGGGATACTGGCAGGTACCCATGGATGAAGCTGACCGCGCCAAGACTGCGTTTGTAACTCCGGACGGCTTGTACGAGTTTAACGTGATGCCGTTCGGCCTTTGTAACGCCCCAGCCACCTTCGAGCGTCTGATGGACAACATACTTCGAGGCCTTAAATGGCAGACGTGTCTTTGCTATTTGGACGACGTCGTCGTTTTTTCAAAAGACTTCGATACCCATCTTCTGCGCCTCGCAAGTGTCCTGCATTGCCTTACACATGCTGGGCTCCAACTAAATTTGAAAAAGTGCCATTTTGCCGCCCGGAAGCTCACCATCTTAGGGCATGTTGTCAGCAAGGACGGCGTTCTACCTGATCCTGGAAAACTCCGTGCTGTCGCCCAGTTTCCGAAGCCATCGACACTTAAGGAACTCCGGAGCTTTATCGGCTTATGTTCATACTTTCGCCGATTTGTCCGTAATTTTGCATCTGTCATGGCCCCTTTAACACGGCTACTTTCTGACACCGAGGGCATTTCGGCGTGGTCTTCCAATTGCGATAAGGCATTCGCGAAACTACGTCAATTGCTGACATCTCCACCGATTCTCCGTCACTTTGATCCTGATGCCCCTACAGAAATACACACCGACGCAAGTGGAGTCGGACTTGGCGCTATTCTTGCTCAACGCAAGTCTGGATACGACGAGTACGTCGTTTCTTATGCCAGTCGCACTCTTACTAGGGCTGAACAGAATTATTCAGTCACAGAAAAAGAATGTCTAGCCATCGTCTGGGCAATCACAAAATTTCGACCCTACGTCTATGGCCGTCCATTTGACGTCGTGACTGATCACCACGCCCTCTGCTGGTTATCGTCACTAAAGACCCATCTGGCCGTCTCGCTCGTTGGGCGTTACGCCTCCAAGACTATGATATCCGTGTCGTCTACAGGTCAGGCCGCAAACATTCAGATGCCGACGCTCTCTCCCGCTCTCCACTTCCCCATGAACACGGAAGTACTTCTGTATCCAGCCTCGATGCTGTGGCACTTTCGTACGCGGACATGCCCTATGAACAGCGCCAAGACGCTTGGATAGCCTCTATGATAGAGTTACTGTCTCGGCCGTCCCAAGTTACGCCCAATCGTTCACTGCAGCGCACAGCTCGACACTTTACCATCCGCGATGGACTCCTGTACCGTCGCAACTACCTTTCTGACGGCCGCAAGTGGTTGCTTGTGATTCCTCGCCACCTACGTGCCGACATTTGCGACTCTTTTCACGCGGATCCTCAATGCGGCCACGCCGGTGTGATAAAAACGTATGCACGTCTCCGGCTGCGGTACTATTGGCGCGGAATGTACCGCTTTGTCCGACAGTACGTGCGTTCGTGCTCCAAATGTCAACGCCGAAAAAGCCCACCACACATAGCCAATGGACAACTGCAGCCGTTGCCTTGCCCCTCCCGCCCTTTCGACCGCATCGGAATTGACTTGTACGGTCCCCTTCCCTATACGCCTAACGGGAACCGCTGGGTGATTGTCGCCATTGATCACTTGACACGCTATGCTGAAACTGCTGCGCTGCCAGAGGCCACATCACGTGAAGTTGGCTTATTTATCCTTCACAATCTCATTCTACGCCATGGCGCGCCTCGTGAGCTACTCAGTGACCGCGGCCGTACGTTCCTCTCCGAAGCGGTACAAGCCCTTCTTCGCGAATGCAACGTTGTGCATCGGACAACCAGCGCATACCATCCGCAAACGAATGGAATGACCGAACGGTTTAACCGCTCACTGGGCGACATGCTATCCATGTACGTGTCCGCTGATCACACCAACTGGGACCGCATACTACCCTTTGTAACTTACGCTTACAACAGCGCCACTCAGTCTACGACAGGATTCTCTCCGTTCTTCCTCCTTTCGGGCGCGAACCTTCCTCATTCATGGACACCATTCTCTTGTATCATCCAGGACGCTTCGGAATCCACAACTCTATCTGAAGTCGCCACCTATGCAGAAGAATGCAGGCAACTCGCGCGTCCTTAACCGCCCAGATCAAGCGTACCAGAAGAACCGTCACGACGAAAACCTGTCTTCGCAGTCATACTCGCCTGGCGCCTTGGTATGGCTTCGGGTTCCCTCATCTGTTCCTGGTCTTTCCACCAAGCTACTGCCGAAGTACGAAGGCCCCTACCGAGTCCTACGTCAGGCCTCACCGGTAACTATATTGTTGAGCCGGTTCAACCATCAACAGAACCGACGGCATCGAGGCCGCGAGACTGTTCACGTAGATCGATTGAAGCCGCACTACGACCCACCCGTCGTACCGTTCCATAGGTCGCCAGGATGGCTCCTTTTCTGAGGGGGGAGTGATTTGTAGCATTGATATTTGGCACAGGCCGGAACGCCAGCTGAAGAAGAGAAGGAAGAGTGTTGTTGCTGCTCGCGCTCGCTCCGCTTGACAGCTGGTCGGTTCTACCGCTACGTTTTCCACAAAGTAAACGTCTCTTCTGCTCACCACTAAAGGTGTACTATCAATATATATATATATATATATATATATACACACTCCTACGTTTAAATTGATATAGATACCCAATAAAGTGACTGGCTGTGGAGATAGCTGTCGTGGTAGCTCATTGGTAGAGCATCGAACGCGTTATTCGAAGATCGCGGGTTCGGATCCTGCCCAGGGCAAGTTATCTTTTCACCCACTTTTCTTTCTTCTCATTTATATTACCTTTGACCTAATAAGTTCCCCTATACCTTCCTTGGCATTATTGTCTGTTAGATCTCATTAATATTGTGTAAAAACGCGAAAAACGAGCCCTTAGGTTTAAACTTGCTTCCCATAAATATATACATAGAGAGAGGGAGATGGGGAGAGAGAAAGAGAGAGGGAAGGAAAGAGAAAAGAGACGCAATGTAGCGGTGTACTTAATTCCATTTCCCACGGTTGCGATCGATGAACCGGTATCCATCAGGGTTTGGGACGAACTAGTGACTTGTTGGCAAAGCCTCACGAATATTGGTCCACCGATTGAGACCAAATAAAATTACGACATCGGCTAAGTTGTGTCTCTTCTCTTCCCTTGATGTACGTTTACCATTCCAATAACTTCTATATATATATATATATATATATATATATATATATATATATATATATATATATATATATATATATATATATAGTCTAGTAGATCCTCCGTGAGCGGTCACAACGTGGTTTATTTCGACGTTTCGGCCTAGAGTCTGGCCTTCATCAGGAATATGTATATATATATATATATATATTTATATATATATGGGGGCGTTTTTTTTATGTACTTCGTCTTAATTCATACACGATGGAAACTCATCATCCACTTGTCTCTTAGTTTTCATAGCCACCTTGCGTCATTATCATCGTCATCGTCTGGGTGCGAACTCCGCCCATCCATTTTCCGATGTCTTGATAACGGCGTTGATGACATCAGCGCCGGCAGGCTCGTTCTGCGACATGATGCCGGACAGCGACCGAAAATCCACCTCCACCTCGTAGAAGTCTCGGGTGTGACAGCGTTTATTCGAGCTCGGAAAACAAACACGTAAAGCCTGGAGCAAGAGGATGAGGATGATGATGACACACAGTGGCGAGGAGGACAACGGTCCAAGGGTATGATGATTATGATCATACGATATATATATATATATATATATATATATATATATATATATATTATATATATATATATTTATATATATATATAAGGGAAAGAAGTGTACACCTAAGCGCTCGTTTTTCCGTGTTTTCACACAATATTAATGAGATCTAACAGACAGTAATGCCAAGGAATGTATACGGGAAGTTATTAGAACCAATGGAATGTAAATAAGAAGAAAGAAAAGTGGATGAAAAAATAACCGGTACGACACCCTCGTTAACGAGCGTCTCGTACTGGCAGACTTGGTGTCATTAGGTTGTATACGAGGGACTAGTAATCAGCTGCCCGCTCGTAATAAGTTCACGTGCTACGTGACGCCAAACATGCGCATAAAAGAGTGGTTCACGCTCGTCGCTTGGCATATAGATGGCGCTGACTGTCACTCCTACTTCTAAATTCACATATAAACCCAAAAAAGTGGATGGAGGGAAAGCCGCTGTGATAGTTCAGTTGTTAGAGCATCGAACGCGTTATTCTAAGGTCGTAGGTTCGATTTCTGCTCACGGCTGGTTATTTTTTCCTCCACTTTTCTTTCTTCTTATTTACATTCCATTGGTTCTAATAACTTCCCCTGTACATTCCTTGGCATTACTGTCTGTTAGATCTCATATATATTATATATATATATATATATATATATATTATATATATATATATATATCTATATATATATATATATATATATATATATATATATATATATATATATATATATATATAAGAGAGAGAGCCAGTTGTACAACATCTTATGTTTTACAATCAATGCTCTGCTGCGCAGGTGCAATAGCAAACATCTTGAAAGTCCTTACGCTCTCTTTCATATCCCACAATTTCGAAGCCAGATTAGTGTCATTAGGGTGCTGCAGACCATACTGGTAGAGTAATGTGGAGTAGTAACTTTCGTTAACGTGGCCTCGATAAGGGTGGTGCTCCTGTAACCACCTGTCTTCCTCAGCACTGAACGAAATCTGCCGGCAAATACAGAAAACAAATATCCGTTTCTTATGCGCCAACACTTAGTATCTTGAGCATAACATTGTGCATAAAAGACACGGACACAGCAGACAGTAAAACGCACAGGGTGCGACGTTATACTCAGTAGTGGAATACCAACAGATTAAAATGGCAGCCTTGGTGACTTCGCATCGCTCCTGTCTCTTATTGTAATGATTTGTTGCTACGTCATATTGTGGGAGAACCTGGCTGCACAGTGGACCTCTTGCTGGTTGCGAGCATTTCCAGTAGGAATCAGGTTGACCTGTATCATTTAATTGATGTTTCAATATAGTCCTCATGAAGATTACATTCGGTTACAATCGATGGTTGTATTAGCGCCCAGTCACTGCGGAACAGTACTTTTTTCACAAATGAGTTGGTAGCGCACATTGAAAATACTTTCACAGATCCAGCATCACATCAAGGATGACCTTACCTGTTTAGCTTATTGCTATATTCGGAATACACAAAGTGGGCCAATGGGTTGTTAAAAGTATCCCCACATATCCATGAAGTGATTGATAAAGAGTCGGTGAAACTCGGGAATATTAGGCGTTCGTGTATGTTTCAAACGGTCCTACGTGGTTCAAAGCGGTAATTGAACAGGTTTGTTTAGGTAGCAGTAGTCGTGTGCAAGGCCCATGTCGGGGCTGTGCCTGCCGCCAAGAAATATTCACCCGACGAGCAAACGTTGTAATCACTCCAAGCTTCTTTACGAGCGGCACACTCTCGCTGCAGCAGGGCAATAGCACTGGAGTGGGTCTGTTTGGTTTGGATGTAAGCAATCTTCGTCAGATTATTGTCGAACCACAAGGGGCCACAAGCTTGCAACTGTGCCCGAAACTTCGGTATTAAAATTACCGCTTGAATATTCAATAGGGCAACCAACCTCAGGTAGGCGACCACTTTCGGTGTTTCCCAGTGCTTCCCACGTTCTCGCTACCTCTGACTTCTCTGTCTGCGCTGCAGTGCCGCTGCAGCTTCGCGAGCCCTCATTCCCAGTCAGATTGCCGGCGCTGCCATTTCACTGTAGCTGTGTGATCTCGCAACTTTGGCTCTGCTTTTCTGCGTAGCCATGCTGCAGCTCCTCTCTGGGATGATGATGATGATGATGATGATGATGATGATGATGATGATGATGATAATGTTGATGACGATGAATCCACAGCCGTGACTCGTACTCACCCAGGGGAATCGGCCAAGAATCGATGACTCAATTCAGTGAGACTTTCTTCATATTCAATATTGATACCCCCCACCAGAAAAAAAAGAAGAGACATCCTAGGTAGCCTGGGATGTAAAAACAGCGCACAAATATAGACAAGGACGAAGGAAGAGACGACACCGCGCTGCTTTCCTTGTCCTTTTCTGTCCCTGTCTATATTTTGTGCACTGTTTTTACATCCCAAACATGAACCACCAACTAGCCCGACTTTCACTAATGTTTCACCCTAGGTAGAATGAAAGGAGTTTATTAATTGTTTGTCAATCGCTCAGATTAGACAATGCATTCATTACCTTGAATGGGATTTAGCATGGTTAAACAAGGCTCCTGTTTATGTTGAAATATTTCTGCAGGAATAATGATCTCGCAAACAAAAGTCTAATTAATTCAGTTTCATTGAGGCAATTACAAGCTGCATCAAAAACGTTATCGTGACTGAAGCCCAGATCCGAAGCACAGATAGAAAGTATTTTTTTTTGTGAAGTTCAGCCCAAGGCTAGCGAATGGGATGACTAAAAGTCTTTTTCTCAGCAATTCGTACAGGCGACATGATGAAAAATACTGCTCTATAGTTTCTGATTCTGAACAAAGGTTGCATAGTGGTGATATAGCCAGACCGGTTCTATGTGAATAGAAATTTGACGGGGAAACACGACATTGAATTGAGGTTATTATGGCTTCCAACTGTCTTGTAGGAGACCAGTGAATTTTCCACGAAAATCTTGAGTAAGTAAATTCTGGTGTTGACGTTATTGCTTCCATAGCGTCTGCACGGACACTTCGGGAAGGACTGATAGTACAAAACTTTCCAATGCTGCTCCTGCTAGAGAGTCGGCGATTTCATTTATTTCTAACCTGCAATCACCATATGCCCATACTAATTTCAGTAGCTGCAGCTGAGGAGAGACTAGCATAGGGAGTGTCCTTAAGGCCATAGACCTTGTTGACGCCGTAATTGACATACATACTGATAAAAAATTCGTGATTTTGATCGCGTTATAGGCATTCAAATGTAGTCTTGGCAGCACTAGAACCATGACCAACAGTTCAGCTACAAACACAAGGGTGAAATTTGGTAGTCCTAATGAAAAACACCAGTCAAGAGAATGGAAGTATATACCTACACCTGACTTTTCAATAATTACAAAAGCATCTGTGGCTATAACATTCGTTTCTGCGTGTGGAAGATATTCCCTGCAGTCGGCCATTTAGAACCTTATAGCATTGTATCTGGGCTTAGAGGGGAAAGTCTCATCGAATTTTATTTTAAGATCTGATTTGTATTGCACTGCAATCACATCTCGAATTTTCACATTTATCTTATATCTAGTTGTTTCTGGACAAAAGTAATCTGAGGTGTTCAAAACCTGGGAGAGAGTTCACTCTGGTTACGGATCACAGCCGTTGCTGGGCCTGTTAAGGCACGACCGTCAGACCCCCGTCATGGCGGCAGCAAGAATACAAAGATGGGCGCTAGTACTTGTGCATACAAGTAAAATGCAGTACAAGACGGGAAAAATTTATGATCACGGGATGCACTAAGCCGGTACACAATCTCTTGAAAAAGGAGCTGCAGATGACGAGGATGCGGCCGAGTACGTCCTCGTCGTAGACCAGCGGGACGAGCCGGCGGTGCCCATAAAAGAGCTTCAAGCCCTCACGCAGTCAGACGGCGTACTGTCAAGTGCGTGCAGATACGTCATCCAAGGTTGGCCACAACGCACTGCGGAGGAAGGCACAGAGATGCGGGGGTATCACAAAAGGCGGAACGAGCTGTCCGTGCAGCATAACTTGCTTCACTGGGGTCATCGTGTTGTGGTTCCGACGGAAGCCAGGAAGAAGCTACTGAAGTTATTACATGGAGCTCATCAAGGAGTTTCTGCAATGAAGGCAGTTGCACGGTCAAAGTTTTGGTGGCCTGGCTTGGACCACGATATTGAGCGCTTAGCCGCTGTGTGTCAGCACTGCGTACAGGCGTTGCCCATGCCACCCGCGCAAGCACCCATTCACTGGCCAGAGACGCAGGAAAGATGGTCGCGATTGCATCTCGGCTTCGCGGGTCCGATCCAAAACAAGATGCTTCTTGTCGTCGTGGACTCTCACAGTAAATAAATTGAGGCCATTTCCCTGGCTCACGCGACCTCGCGCCACACAGTCGATGCCCTGCGAACGCTGTTCAGTAGATTCGGTCTGCCACACACAGTAGTGTCTGATAATGGCATGCCATTCACCGGAAGGGAGTTCAAGGAGTTCTTGCAACAGAACGGAGTAGTTCACGTGCGGGCACCCCCCTACCATCCACAGAGTAATGAACTCACCGAACGTGCGGTGCGAACCATCAAAGGCGGACTAAAGAAGTGTGGGGACGCAGACTTGTCAAGGGCTCTAGCTAGAACACCGTGCCGCTATAGAAACACGCCGCTTCCGTCCGGGCGCTCACCATCAGAAATGTTGTTGGGTTACCAGCTCCGCATCTGATTAGACATGTGTTTTCCTCCCAGGAGCCGAGCAACAGGGGATGTTCACTCTGCTGACAGCGCCGAGTGGAACTTCGCACCGGGAGATCCTGTGTACCTTCGCAATTACGGCCGTGGTGACAATTGGACACCTGGGAAGGTCTGGTCAACCTCTGGTGCACGCATCGTGTCTGTCGACACGGAGAACGGGCTTGTTCACCGGCACATGGACCAGCTCAGGCGGAGAAGCATCGAAGAAACGTCGAGTCCAGAGGCTCTCTCTCACTAGTCCCCAGATAAGCCCGGACCCTCCAGTACAAGACTGCGAAGCTCCAACGGCTACTGGCCGCGGTCTTCCGGGCCACCCGCCCCCAGAGCTAAGACGTTCCACACGTATCAAGAAGCCAGTGGAGCGTTATGGATTCTAAGGAAGAAGGAATGCCACGAACTGTTCGCCACCGCTAAACAAGCGCTGCCAGTCTACGCTGCGCGCGCCTTCTATCTTATCTCCCTCTTCCCCTTCCCTTACCTTTCGTTCTTATAAAACCCCAAGCCGGACAATAAACGCTCGCTTTTTGCCCTGGCCACTCTGTTCGTGCATTTCGGGGCGCGGCCCAGCCGCGGGGCCGGTTATAACATCCTCCTACTTACAATATAGACACAGAGGAGACAGCGCTTGACTTGCTCTATGCATGTAAAAGTTGAGGGAGGTAACCCGGTAGCGGAGTTTGGTGATAGTCACTTCCAATATTCTCGACCACCATAACTCACTGTTCCAGGGAAATAAGAGGTGCTTACATTCTGAAGAAGCTGTCAAATCAGGGCCTGATAAGCATTATTTTAATGTTAGGGTGCGGAATCGTGCAACCTGTAATGTATGTTGTCTGTGGGAAAACCGGAATTATTGGCACCAAAAGCGTCGCCTTCGCTGAAGAATCAACGCTTTCGTTTAAAAATAAACCCTTGTATTCTAGTACCATACTAAGTGCAGACATTGAAGGTGCGCGGGAACAAGTTTTCTGAAAAACTTTAGTAGGCATTTCACCAGATGCAGAGAGAGAAGAGCACACAGATAATGAATCAGTGATAATTGATACTGCTGCATTTAAACTGGGTAACTTTTGCAAAGCTAAAATTATGGCCATAAATTCAGCTATAAAAACTGGGATACAATGCGGTAGTCGCAAAGAAAGGGACCAGTCAAGTTGAGGGCAGAATATTCCTATGCCAGCTTTTTCCTCAGTTTGCGATGCATCTGTTTCAACAACCATTTTCGTCGGCAGTTTTTTTAGATGCTCTTGTAACAGTCCGTTTAAAATTCCGTGAGGTATGAATTTCGCGTGTTTCGGAAATATACAGTGGTAGAGAACGTCTTTTATTTAGGGTGCATGGTCAAAGAATGCACATCACGAATCTGCACATTCAGGGAAACGAGTAATATTTGTAGAGCTATGATATGTGTCCTGAGGAGTCTAGGCCAGTGCTCGGAGAAAAATAAAGCGGGATTGGAGATAAAAATTATTTGAGTATAATTCGACAGTGTTTCGTAAATCGTAAGAAAGTGTGCACTGTAAGTAGTTTTAGTCAGCTTAGCAGGGGTGGTGTTCTCGCTTCGAAGTATGATACTACATTTGCCACATATTTTGGAGGGCCTAAGCGCAGTCGTAAAACCTGTCACTCTATTAGGACTAGTGGCTCAAGCTGGTATTCTGGCGCACCAGAAAAAAAGAACCCAGCAAGATTCTAATACCGGTCGTACGTACATTTTGCAGACCATCAACAGTGCTTTTCTTCTCATACCCTATCTGCGGATGCTCAGCTTGCGCAATACACCCATTGTCCTTGCTCCTTTTGTTGTGATATATTCAATATGAATATATTGCCAGTTGAGTTGTTCATTCTATATGACTCTAAGATATTTTATGAATCTCCACGTTTTTGTTCTTGTGAACTTATTGACACTGGCACATCCCCACTCTGGTGTATTGTCCAAAAAACATTTATTATGCGATGGATAGTAACTGAACTATTGCTTACCAGAAAAAACAAGTAAAAGAGAAAAACAGTAAAATGGAAAGCATAACAAAAGAAAGAAAAATAAGCACTATTACAATAAAAATATTTTCATCTTTGAAGCCGACGAGACAGCCTAGCTTAACAAACCCGACAAATTTAGGATGTATGCCGGTTCTGCCGATTTATCTTCATTGCCTTCGCTGTCAAATGGTGAGAGAAATTCCACGTCGGGAGCAAGCGTCAGCGCAGCACCTTTAACGGTCTCCACTCAAACTCAGACCATGTGCTGGTAGCAGAGCTTCATTGAATTTGCATTCGAAGCATGACATCACGCACATCGATGGATGGATGGATGAATGTATCCGGCTGTGCCCTTTAGATCGGGCGGTGGCTCACACCACATAGCCATAAAGTCAACTACTATCACTGTGTGTTTATTTATTGAATTTCACTCACGCCTCAATTGTAGCCACCAGTCAGCCTCCTCCTAGTTATTTCTACCCGTTTAAAATCTATTTTGCCTTCACTGTCGCTCAGCCCCAATGCATTGAAAAATTCGGCGCCATTATCTTCGAACATATGGAGGAGCCCTCTACAGAACATTATAAATTGTTTAGCCGTTTCCTCCTCCTCTCCACACGCACTACAGACCATGTCTGTGCCTTCGTATTTGGCTGGGGATGTCTTGGTCCACAAATCTTCCGTTCTAGCCTTGAAGAGCAAAAAACAACCACGAGAGTTTGTAGATCTTTTTCTTAAAATTTCCTGCTTAAACGTTCGGTAGGTTTCCAGTGATGATTTCGTAAGTATTCTCATATTCCACATGTCCCTCTCTGTTTCCATCACCTTCTTCTTTACCGATGTTTCGTTTTGTCTTGGTATTCTGCTGTTGTGCAAATACTTGCTTGAATATTTTCGAGTTCGCTTTCTCCATTTAGTATCAACATTTATCATGTACAAGTAGCTGAAAACTTTCTTAGCCCAACGCTCCTCTCCCAGTTTTCTCAATCGCTCCTCAAACTATATCTTGCTGCTAGCTTCCCTGCACTCAAACGATGTCCATCCCATGTTACCCTGTACCCCTTGATTTGAGGTATTCCCCTGTATTCCCAAAGCAAATATACCTACGCCACGTTGTTTAATTTCCAATCTTGTTTGAACTTCTGATTTCATACACAAGACCACATTGCCGAACGTCAAACCCACGACCATGAAACCTTTCCAAATCCCTCTCACAACGTCATACCTATTGCAGTTCCACTGTGCCCTAGACTTTATTACAGCTGGATTCCTGGTGCACTCAGTCATCACGCATCTTTTGTGCTCACCTAGATACTTAGCCTCGTTATTTATCCATATTATTCATACGCCAAAATATTTGTATTTATCCACTATTTCTAGGGTGACTTCCTTTATGTTATGCTCACTGCTTTTGTTATCATTAAAAATTATGTTTGCCAATCCCTCATTACGACGGGTGTCTATCGATCCTGCAGAATTTCCTTGTTGTCGGCTATTAATACTATACCATGTGCATACATAAATGCTGGTAATGTCTGTTCAATGTGTTTCCCTTGCTTGGAAATAGAGAGGCTGAGGCCGAGTCACCTCCCCTCTAATTTGGCTTCTAGTTCCTGGAGATACAGCATAAATAACAAAGGCAACAATGAACACACCTGGCGACCTTGTTAAATTAATAGATAAACTTTAGAAGATTAGTTATTCCCTCTTTCACATCTAGTGTGTGCAACATTACCCACACGTATTCTTGAATCAAGCTATCGTAAGCTCCATTGCTATCTAGAAATGCCAGCCACAGGAGCCTGTGTTCTTTTTACGCTATTTCAATAAACTGAATCAATGAAAACAGATTGTACTCAAACCTCCTTTGTTTATGGAATCCATTTTGTAGTTCGCCCAGCACCCCCTCATTCTCAACCCGTGTCTGTAGTCTTTCCTTTACTATCTACATCACCAGCCTATAAACTACTGAAGTCACGGTTATAGGACGGTAGTTTCCCCTTTCTTTTTTAGGTCATGCTCATTCTGCTTAGTTTCCACTCATTGGGAGCTTCACCATACATTATTGATTTGCTTGTTACCTCTCCTATTTTTTGCTTAGTGTTTGGTCCTGGTTTCTTTATTAGTATGATCGGGATGCCATCAGGTCCTGCTGATGTGCTATTAAGAATCTTTTTCTCTGCCCTTTCACACTCTCATTGTCCCAGTGGAGCCACTCAGCAAATTGGTCCATCCTCTTCTGGTACAGTGCATGCAGCGCTTTCTTGGTGTTTACTTTTTTCTGTCATCATTGTTTTTATATATTCCATTGCCTCATCCCCTTCTTGCCTGACCGCTTGAACTGTAGTTATAAACTTCTGTTTCATGCTTGTCTTATTACTCAGAGAATTGAGATGGTTCCAAAACAAGCACGTGCCATAGCCCCTCTAGCGGGCGCTTTAAGTACTATGTTATGTTGATGGGGGGACTAGGCTCTATCCTTGATGTGATGCTGGATCTGTGAAAGTATTTTCAATTTGCGCTACCAATTCATTTGTGAAAAGTGTGCTGTTCCGCAGTGACTGGGCGCTAACACCACTTTCGATTGTAACCGAATGTAATATTTATGAGGATTTTATTGAAACATCAATTAAATGATACAGGTCAACCTGATTTCTACTGGAAATGCTCGCAACCAGCAAGAGGTCCCCTGTGCAGCCAGGTTCTCCCACAATATGACGTAGCAACAAATCATTACAATAAGAGACAGGCGCGATGCGAAGTCACCAAGGCTGCCATTTTAATCTGTTGGTATTCCACTACTGAGTATAACGTCGCACCTTGTGCGTTTTAGTGTCTGCTGTGTCCGTGTCTTTTATGCACAATGTTATGCTCAAGATGCTAAGTGTTGGCGCATAGGAAACGGATATTTTTTTCTGTATTTGCCGGCAGATTTTGTTCAGTGCTGAGGAAGACAGGTGGTTACAGGAGCACCACCCTTATCGAGGCCACGTTAACGAAAGTTACTACTCCACATTACTCTACCAGTATGGTCTGCAGCACCTTAATGACACTAATCTGGCTTCGAAAATTGTGGGATGTGAAAAAGAGCGCAAGCACTTTCAAGATGTTTGCTATTGCACCTGCGCAGCAGAGCATTGATTGTAAAACATAAGATGTACAACTGGCTCTCTCTCTTTATATATATATATATATATATATATATATATATATATATATATATATATATATATATATATATATATATATATATATATGTGTGTGTGTGTGTGTGAGATCTAACAGAGAGTAATGCCAAGGAATGTACAGGGGAAGTTATTAGAACCAATGGAATGTAAATAAGAAGAAAGAAAAGTGGAGGAAAAAATAACCAGCCGTGAGCAGAAATCGAACCTACGACCTTCGAATAACGCGTTCGATGCTCTAACCACTAAGCTACCACAACAGCCTTCCCCACATCCACTGTTTTGGGTTTATATGTGAATTTAGAAGTAGGAGTGACAGTCAGCGCCATCTATATGCCAAGCGACGAGTGTGAACCACTCTTTTATGCGCATGTTTGGCGTCACGTAGCACATGAACTTATTACGAGCGGGCAGCTGATTACTAGTCCCTCGTATACAACCCAATGACACCAAGTCTGCCAGTACGAGACCCTCGTTAACGAGGGTGCCGTACTGGTTATTTTTTCATCCACTTTTCTTTCTTCTTATTTCTTCTTATACTGGGCTGGCAGGCAGTGGACCTGGGTCTGAGCACCACTGTGTCTTTCGTACTGTTTGTTTTTTAATTTCGTGCGATGGGGTTACGGAAACCGGTTGCGGCAGCAGAAAACTACGGCACTGCGCGAGACCCAAGTTGTGATCTCATGACAGCTGTCGCTGTTGAGTTAAGAAGCAGAATCCCACATAGAACTGTCGTGAAACACGCTTCCAGTTTGCGAGTGGCGCACCATTTAATATCTCAAGTAAAATAAAGACGTTTGCGTTTTTCATGTGGTAACTCAATTTTTATGCATCGTGAAGTGAATGATATTTATGAAAGCGGGGTTCAGAAACAAAAATGGTGTAAGCTACAATAGATGTCACAGGACCATCTAGGGTGCACCGTGCGAGTGCGTCAGCCATCTCATTTATATATATGACGCGATAACAAGGCACGAATACCAACCGCTGTGCACTGAAGTTTTTAGAGATTGAAGAAAGGAAAGCATTCCAAACGAATGACTCGAAACACAAGGTTGAAAGTTATGGATCTACACAAGAAAAGTGAATCAGCAACTATAACAACTGCTCAATCACGTACTGGAACTTTCTTGGTGCTAACCTGAATCCTAGAAGCTCTCCTTCAAATATGGAGGTGAAAACTGGGAGACGGGCTCAGAATGATGAGGAAAAGGTCTGTGAGAAGATACCGACACCTGCACATGCATGCATGCGGAGCTATTACGGATGCATTCATGGAGGCGCGGTGTGTCCGAGAGAAAAGGGATTCTGCCAGTGAGCTGAAGCCGGACAATGGAATCTTCGTTGCTTCGTCGTGTATCCAGAGAATTTATTTGAGTCATTTTTCAATCAGGTGGGACTGTCGCATTTCCCGAACTGACGCGCCATGCAATGCCGCAATATACACAGAATTACTCAAATGCACAAGGGTATGAAGTCACATCGTAAGGTATCGCTCAAAGTAAAGGAATTGTGAAAGCCACTAGCGGAAGGCTTCGTGTTATTTCGGTTTCGACAACCCATATGATCCAGTGAAATGTTGAAAAAATGTGTGTTATTACTGTCATGTGTGTCATTAACAAGCACATTAATTTTAGCTCGTTCTAGGTTGTAGATAGCTAACACTACCGCTCTGAATATACTTGGTACGGCTCACGCTTACAAAAAAATACACAATAAAAGTGTAGCAGATTGCTTTATTCCCAGAAGATGCACTTATTCTGGGGGTTCATTGGCTGTCCTGTTCTGCACCCGAACGCACGGGAGAATTCAGGCATGTTCATCAAGGGCACGATACATCTAGAGCGAAACGGTGCATATTGAGCCGTTAGTTGGCTATACTGCGCGCACAACTTGATGCAGTGTCCAACGAAAAAGAGGCGGTCCGCCGATATGTTGAGTCCCGCCAACGTCAGACTCCGCCGATTATAAGGCAACGAAGAGTACGCCTTGTAGGTTGCACGAATGCCCGCGAGGTCAGCCAAGTTTTCGGAGTCGACGAAGTCACTGATCTGCACTTGTCGGGGCCTTCGTCGTAACTGCAAATTGTAATCATTGTACAACCTGTTAAGTACAGCATTTTCATAACCACGACAGTGTGGTGGCAAACTTATAGCGATCATTCTATGACTCATCCATGTAGCCGATACTGCCACCGCGATAAAAATGCGTTACGTTCTAGAGGAAGAGATCTGCCAGGTTCCTACAGGGCCTCAGGTATTTCATTTTAAAAAAGTTAAGCACGAACAATATTCGCTTTTGTGGGAGGCGTGCTTTTATGAACCGTAGTTTGGAAGCCACTTCGCAACCCTCGATCAGGCCCAGCAAGGTGCAGTAGCCAGTGAGTCCTTCAGCCAAATGTTTCTGTGCGGTGTAATTAAAGCGCTTTACTTCGATTCGTTTCCATATAGCTTCCAGTGTCATTCTCAATTTAGGTTGAACCTCCTTTGCAAAACCTCCCGCTTTCAGCACTGAAGGGAATTACCGGGAATTCAAGTTTTACCTCCGTATTGAGTGATAGTTGCTGACACTCGCTGACACAGTGATAGTTGCTGACACAGTGATAGTTGCTGGCACTCGCACGAAACATATTCTAAACAAATTCTGCGGTGGTTAATTTCGGAAGCAATAAGCTTCTTTAGTGGTGTCATGCCATAACTACTTGAAGAAGTTTTGCAGGGTCACTTTAACGATTCGAGAATGCCTGTCATATACATGCTCCACCGTATCCTTAATCTTCTAATTGTTTGGCGTCCATGATTCGGCTCCATAGTTACTACCTGTCCGAGTAGACGTATTTTATTACCAACTCGCAGTCTCGCCACATGCCGCAAAGCGCTGTTTTCTGCTGAGACTAAGTGGTAGCAGAAAGTACAGGATTGAGTTGATTGGTGGAAAAACATAGAAGGCGCCTTAGCTGTGTAGCGAGCGGAGTCGAGCAGGTGATGATATTGATAATAATGCCGAATAATATTATAAATATTTTGTTGTAATGTTCATAATCCCTCCCTTCTCGTATTCCCTTTCTGTCGGTCGAGGGTTTAAACGCTCTGGTACTCGTTCTTATCTAATTGGCTAGAACGTGTGTCCTGTAAATATATCCCAGTCTGGGCTGTGGTGTCAAGTGATCAATATGCGTATTTTTAACCCCCGATAAACCAAACTACTCAGAAGATATCATGCACAAAGTTTCAGTAAACCCTGACATGAGCGTAAGGTAGAGCATACCATAAAATGCATTCTAATTGTTTACTTACAAGAGTTTCTACGGATTATTAATTTCGAACGGAAATACACTGAGAATCTTCCAAACCGCGAATAGGTGAAGCTACTTTGGAATGTCAAGTTTGTAGTACCAGCCACGTCATTAACCTTTCCGCAGTGTCCAACAACACGACCATCAAGATGTTCGCTAGGAATCTTTGCTCGTGCTTGAAATATCAGCGTTTCGGCAGCTTAAAGGTCCAAAATCATTGAGAAGGTTTCTCGCAACGCGATGTTGCTGTTGAAAAAAATAGCTGTGTTCCCGCTATTATAAGAAAATATTAGCAAAGGTGTTAGTTTCGTTTCGGTATATTTTCAGAGCTCTGTCTGGACTTATGAAAATCTTCAAAGGGCCCTTCACGGTGTGTGCCGTGCGTCAACAGACGCCTGATGCACGCGAAGAGGAGTCATCGTGAAACCCGGCATTTTTCGGCAATTTTCGGGAGAGGGGGGGGGGGCGAGCTCCGGCTAGCGATAAGTTAGCAGATTTATATGTGGCTTGGTGGTGAAGAACGGGGTCGCAACTTTCTTAAGAAATGAGACTGCACCCGTACCGTGCAGCAGCATTAGCTGCATCTTCATCTTCACACAGCCATGCTGCAATAGGCCATGCACGCCAGGGATGACTGAAATGTTTCTGGTAAAGCACTAGAGATGGCACGTGCCGCACGGGTACGCAAAAAATGTCTGACCAACTGCTGTACGAATCGGATTAGGGCTCTTGGGGAGCACTAAGCGTTATTTGCAATCAGTTCTGCAACAGTCACTTTCACAGTACTGGAGACTGTGGCGGACAGTGCTCTTGCGTTCGGTGTCATTGGCTCGATTTTCGTCGCGTATCCTAGCCTGGTGGCGTCAACTAAACTCACTTTTCTGTTGCCAGTGAGGCTGTTGATACACCGCAAGCGGTACAGAGCAAGTAGCACAGCCGAGTTTCGAGGAGCAAGTTCGTGAACATATCTAGCTGGAATCTTTAGGAGTATGCATAGAGCTTAGTGCACATATTTTGATTCTTTTCGTACAAAACCATCTGCTCTTGACATTCCCCGATGAAGTATGACTTACCTGTTGTGCCTTCATGCTTGTCCAATATACTTGAACCCCACCACACTCAACCTATCACCATGACGCCATTTTCGTGTGTTGAGATTAGGTTTGCATTACCAAAAATTTTGATGACATTTTTTCCGATTTTATTTTTGAATGAAATTTCTCCTCAGACAATTCCTGCTGTTTCGCATCAATTTCCAAACATAATATAATTAAAATCATGAGCTGCAAAGTTTTTGCAGACATTTGAAACAAACTGCAAAAAAAACTTACTGAGCAGAGCACTAGCACCCTGCAAACGCCATGTTACCGACCCCTCAGGTAAAGTATGCTATCACATGAGTAAGCCTTGTCATGTCGAAATTACTGACGTGACACATCTCCATCCTCCTTATTTTTCTATTTCCTCAATTTTACCTCTCCCCAAAGGTAGCATAGGAAAGCAAGTACAAAACGGTTAACCTCTCTGCTTCTGGTTTGCATCTCTCTCTATCGGTATTCCTGTATATTTATCGGAGGTCTCTTTCCAAGCGATTTGCTCACTTCTGCAGTAGAATAAACAATACATTATCTTTACTGTTGGTAATAGAATGTGCGTAGATTGATTGTTTTCAGCAACAATGTGCATGGAAGCGCAGACCACTCACGCCACAACTGGCTTTCTCTCTAGATACCGTTCTCTCTCTGAAATCCCTCATTCCCCCATTTAAACGTCCATCAGCGGAACTAAATACAAGATTCGCTGCAGAGATGGCGTTCTAACGAGTCAGCAACATGACGTCACCGATGAACGACAGCTGCGACGCGTCTACTTACGGCAGCTCGATGGGAGGCCCGTAGACACAGCGTTCTCTTCGTATATTCTTCCATGTACCTGCGCGTTGGCCATGACCGTTGTTTGTTCTTGTCGTCGATCTTTATGCCACTGACGTCGTATGCGTGCATTATTTCATGGCCTGCTATCTGCAAGCGTGAAATATTTGTCCAAGGTCAGCGTGGCCGCAGTGGAGCTTCAAAAGCAACATGACCGTGCATAGAATACACGCAGCAAGACCATAAACCAGCGTCTCATTCTGAAGAATTTTTAATCTGGTTGGTAGATTTTAGATGCGGAAGCATCTTATACTCGCGCCTTGTAGTGCGCCGTCCGCGCCGTCCGCACCGCTTCTCGAACATTCGACAGCTGACGCGCGCGCATGCGCCGTCGCGCCGTCGCCCACTCTTCCACCATCTGTGCATCCCTTCCTCCTCTACACACCGCGCGCGCTTCACTCCTCCACCATCTGTGCACCCTTCCTCCTCTACACACCGCGTTCGACATCTACAATTCTCCTGATTCTCCAGTGGACGCGCATGTGGCGTCGCGCTTCGAGAACATTCAACAGCTGACAGTGCATGCGCCGTCGTGCTGTATATATACTCAAGGTCGGCGCTCGCTCGCTCAGTTGCCGCTCGTCGGTTGGTTTGTACGGCGCGTCGACGTCCAAGGTCGCGGTGAAATGAATTCCAACGAATCCACAAACACAATGATCGACGTCCCTTCGACCAGCGCCGCCTTTTCGCATACGTGTGTACGTGTTCACTCATTTAACACCCCCTCCTACAACCACGTTAACCAATTTAGCCATCGACCCAAGTAAGTCGCAATTTAACACCCCATTTCACAACCACGTTAACCAATTTAGCCATCGACCCAAGTAAGTCGCACTTTAACACCCCGTTAACCAATTATATGCTCCGCATCCTCCTCAGTGTTCCCCCGAGGGAAGCTGCGGGCAATTTTTGTTGTATGAGCTGCGTCATTCTAGCAATGTAGGCGTGGCCATTTCAGTATTTTGTACGCCTGAATTATAAGCGAATCGTACAAGGGTTCCTACCAGGCAAGAAAACTTATGTTCCCTATTTCTGCAGCATATTCGTCTTGAATAACAAATATCACCCCTTCTCAAAGCAGGAAAATAAACGCTCACCTAATACAACCGGCCCCATTGCTGAAAACAAATGGGAGCCCTTTATCTAGTATTTAGATAGAAATACTAATCTTGGTGGTGCGCTTACTGAGATTGTATTTCTGTTATATTGTTTCTTTCTACCCCAAAAGTCGTTCCTTTCTCCTAGCGTATAAAAACAACACCGGTGCTCATGCATCATACCTAGGAAACAGTGAAATGTGGAAGCGTCTAACCATTACGACCCTGGCGGCGTGAAGTGAGACAACCACGCAATTTTTATCCTAGAACACCAGCGACTAATCTAAAACTGCTCAGTTTTTATTGAATGATTCTTCAAAAATCCCCACAGTGATGGACACCAAAACGGTGCCATGTTTGCGGAGCTGCGAGTCAGGATAACGAAGCTTGTCCAAAGTCGTGGTTGACACCGGCGCGGGTAAAGGGAGGCGGGTAAGCGCAGTATTCGGCATAAACTGCCTAAGCTGTTTCACTGAACACCACACTGCCGAATAAAAGATTCTTTCAGTTTTTTTGACTTAGTGAGTGAGAGAAATAGTGAGCGACAGAATTAAAGCCATTTTTTATTTCAAGCCCACTGAAACTTGATGACCGAATTGGACGTCGTGCTTGTTAAGCCAAATATGCTCACACAAATGACTCTTTTCATTTGTTTGGGGACTTCTGAGGCCTGAAATCCTGAAATACATTAAAACTCGCAAATTAGAAGTCGAATGAAACTATGAAACTGTTCGAATTAGCAGGAGGGTGCTAGAATTAAAGGACATAGCGCCGCACTGCACTAAAAAAGTCCAGAAAAGCCACCTCTGGCGTAAACTAGGTACATACAGCTTTAATAGCAAACTGAATTATTGACCCGTCAGCTATACGCCAGAAACAAGCACCGCTATACACTTCTGTGCATGACGCAATTTACGCTTCAAAACACGTTTATTTACATAACAGAGTCAATGAAATCACAGTAATCAGTAACCTGCATCAAGTAACCTTGACACTGATTATCATAGATAGTGCTGGTGAATAGGCTTGTGGTCTGTCTTCGACAAATGCTTACCGTTCCTAGGCTGCCATAATTGAGAGCATCAGGAGCATCATGATAATATAAAGGGCGTTGCATAGTGGCTGTTGGTAGAAAAAATGTGTTGATGCCACCATCGTAAAAGGCACCCACAACCGAGTCGTCATACATATACGTTGTCTGGTCGGCCCATCTTTGATGAGCTGAAATTGATAGTGCCTTGATCCAGGAGGGAAAGAGATGGTAGCGCGGTACGTCAGGAAGCGTTCCTGTCGAATTAAAAGAAATATAAAGTGATATCTGGCACTCCAGCGCAGTTTTTGAATAAGAAACTTGCACTCAGCAATGAATAGTCACTTTGAATAGAAGTCAGCATTGGGCTATACGAAAATCGTCAAAGATTTGTTATATCCTGGCCGTCTGATGAAGTTCTTCGGCAGATAAATGCACGTCAAACACTGAAGCTCAGGTAGCAATTAGATTATTGGTAATTGTGCCACCAAGTGTGCGACAAGGGTGCTTGGGGCGAAAACGGTCGCAATATGAAAGAAAGAAAAAGAATCCAGGTGTACATACACGATAGAAAAGCGGCGCTTCGAGAAAGAGTCACGGACATCCATTTTGTGTTAAAAAAGTACACTGCTTTGAATGCCATTGGGTGTTGTGCAACGCGAAGCCAATTACGCCAGAACTATGAATACAGCGCTAGACGGAAAAAAATAGCAAAGCAGAATAAAAGAGGGCTGCAGTCGTCGTAAAACGGTGAGTTAATGGCAGACTGCACGTAAAGCACGATTATCCGTCTAAAAAGGTGCTTGCTAGCCAACAACCGAAAACTTCATTTGCTGTATGTATCGCAATGCTGAGTCAAGACGAAAAAAAAACAGGATATAATTCCTAGGGTTCAACTTCCAAAAACCACGATATGAAATGACAGACGGCATGGTGGAGGACTCCGAAAATTTTGACCAGCTGGATTCCTTTCATGTGCAACTATATCGAAGCGTACATGCCCCATTCATTCACGCAGAAGAGGATGCCACGGCCGGGATTCGATCCCGCAATTCGCAGCTCGGCATCCGAGTGCCTTAGCTTCTAGACAACCATAACGCGTAACAAACAACCAGGAGACACACCATTCTGGCTCCGCTCTGATTGTCGTCCCAAACAATTTTTTCACTCTTATGATGTCCAAGGTAAGATCAGCATTCAGTGAATTTTATTTTAACACAGATGCGCCGGTCAGTGTGTATAGATACATGCGTGGCGGCGATGCTCTGATAGTTTCTCATGCCATAATGCGCCAAAATATAGGCAATTCGCTCTGCGGAACTCTCGATTGAAAGATTTCATACAGACAGCATGCTTGTACAAGAATGGTAAGACTCGAAGCGAAAGTCTACAGTACTATTCTGCCAATTACGCTATCCGAATCTGATTGTATACTGGACGTGCAAACTGACTGTACATTGGTAGAGGTGCTCGGCAAAAGTATCTTTTTGTAGGAATGATGACGTGTCTGTGGAACATATTGTGATGCGATGATAATGCGATGTGATGCAATGATGTAGAAGACTGCTGAACCTCCTGAAAAGTGTTTTTGAACTAAAAAAATAACCGTCTGAACGTTTGCACCAGTCCCATCAATTGTGCTTCTATCCTTGCTTAGATTTGGTATAATATTACGTGAAATGTTGAGTCTAGGGAAGAACTAATCCTAGAATAAAAACAAAGATTTGTTTATTTGATTGTACACAGCAGCGGGCAAGCGTAACAATACAACGCGCGTCTAGGCAGTGAAATCATAATCGTGTGCCAAGCCAGGCAACGTGTTTTTGCAGCCAGAGCTGTTGGCGTATACCTAGACTGTCGACACGGTGCCACTTTGTTTTATTGCAAACCCAAGGCAGCGTATAGCATTCCTACTGCAGCGTAGATAAGACAGAGGCTTTGCAGAAACGTGCGCAGAGCGTGATACATAAATATCTAATATTTATAGCGAATCATTACCAATTATGAAAAAGCAATATTCCATTTGAACAGCTATCATTTACTTTTAACGGCTATTTAACAGCAAAAAAGGAGACGCCAAGCAAAGGCGAATGTGAACCATATTGCAACAACAAGCGAATTATCAACCCTTTCAGTTGCCTCAAGAGTAGGGTGCTTGTCTGTGACGACATGATATTATTTCGGCTGACCAATTCACGCTTTGATGAACAGGCAAATGAAGAATTTACAGAATTTCGGAGTTGGAGTAGTTACATAACAGGGAGCGACTTCCCATAGATTGAGAGCAAGCTTTTGTAAAACAAACAATGCGCAACAGAATTCATTCCCAGCAAGTGGTGCCAACTCTCGGTAGAGGTCCAACATACAGCCCTCATACACATATTAATTCGTACCAGAGAGTGGTAAACCCCACAGAAACATCAGCGCGGCGCAAGCTACATGTAATATTATTAATGGCAAATTAAGGGCGTCATACCGGGTAGCGAATGCTCTATACTGCCCGATTCATGATTGGAATTCACACGCTACGGCAAGCGGGCACTTAAAATTGGTAGAACACTTTCTAAATTGCATTCATTGGAAGTCTGTGCCCATGAGACAGAGTCGGTCAGAATGAACCATGGTGCAAGCGTTTAGGATTCAGGCTGAGCTACAGCACAGACGCGTGCGCATGGGAGCTATTTGACCAACCAGACTGCTGGAACGAGACGTCTGAAAAGCACCTCGTCTATTTTTTGAATGCCAGCCAGATGCACCCGATTCATTCATTCATTATCCTTTCCTTTTTCGGTTCTCGCCCAACGCGTAGCCTAGGAGAATATTTATGAGCACGAGGAATATTTTCTACACAAGATATATTAATGAAAATGGTCACTGCGGGCCTTATGAGTATTCGACATATCTTCGATTGCTGGAGTCAAGATGCCAGCCAGAAAGCACGGCACGTTTTGCTCTCGAAAGGCGTTCAAACTTTTATCGTTTCCTTTGCTCCACTAGAAATCAGCACTTTCCTGAAAGTTGTGTGAAGGCAGTTGTATAACACCTACTTAAACTGATGCCTCAGTTCATTCAATATCATTCAATAAGCACTAGCACAAACAAACAATCATGTCAGCTTCGCAATGTTGATACCAAGCCTAAACGAACGGGGAACCAAAAACGTGGTCTGTTTTACCCTATATTTTACTCATTTTTTTATTTTCCTTCCTCTCCCTTTTTGTCTAACGTTCTGCCTTTTTTATTAGGTTTTAAACATTTCTTATGCGTCGTTGCCACCACCTTTCTTTCCTGCTTTCTTTCCCTACTCGCCTCATTTCTGGCTTCGTCTTGTTTGTTATGCGATGTTCAGCTCGATACCTCGTTTTTTTTCTCTCTCTTATGCCCTGTCTTCATATGACCCCTGCTTACCATCTCCCCGATTTGCCAATCTTTTGCAACGTTGTATATTATATGATCTGCAAGCATGCCTGGATAGCCGAGTTGTTACGACACCCACGATCAAATTGTGGGTGTGCATTCTAGAAACCCTCCTCGCGAAGAAATATTTCTTCAGCAATGTCTGTTAGGCTTTTTCTCTCTTCTATTTTTTCTCTTTCTGTTTTCGTTTTTCGACGCGTCACAGTTATTTTCTCAAATGGCGGACAGATCGACGTACGCGCTGTGCGAGCAAAGCTGCAGATGAAGTTGTGGCCTAAGTAGAAGAGGATAACTAATATGGAGCGAATTTCAACCAATTGCCGCCATAACAGGCTACATCATTGATCAAATTACTTAAGTCACAACAACGTGGAAACAACATAAAAATATTTTTTTTACTTGGGGACCACTAAGCGTATGCACCATTTGTCTTCATCAGTAGACATAGCGAAAATGTTATCAGACTTGAACATGTGGCTGTGGCTACACACCTATATTGTTATCCGTAAAACGTGTTTGTTGAAGCAGTGCTACAGCTTAAGCGTACAGATGCTACACCTGAGTGATCTGCAAAAATAACATCATTTCCCCTCCCAATAATTTCACACCTCCATAATCAATATCTTCATTTTACAAAGATAAATTGGGTACTCACTGTAGATATCTTCCACAAAGGAGGCTTCAAGATACCGTCCTGGACTTCCAACAAAAGCCATTAGCTTGTCTAGCTTTTGAATGGAAATGTTTCTATCTTCTGCGGTGACCCAACTTGATGACGCGAATGTCTCGCGGAATGCGTTACGGACATCGGACACCATTCTTCGCACCCCTTCGATCTCGTGTGGTTGAACCACTGCAGGTGAAAAAGTGAGCGAATAACAAAAGCAAGGTGCATTTTATTGTAGATTTTCTACTGCATATTTTTCACATGCAACAAATATGCTTAGATATTTTTTTGTCCTTTACCAAACAGCTTCTTCTGTTCTTTGCGGAAAATTGAATCAGGAATAATGAGAGATGCAGCATTATTCCTATTTCCATGTATTTCTAGCGACTTAAGGCACTGAAAAATAAAAATTGGCTTTCTAGTATTGGAAAATAAATTGTTGACGCTAGATAACTGTCTTTTTTAATACAAGAAGAAGCTTTCAGAGCGAGAAAACACAATATAAACTATGAAAGACGACATCGAAGTTTGCAGACCATTCATCGTGACATAGGAGATTTTGACGACAGTGACTAGAGCCTACAATGTTTTTAATAGTCAAGAGGGAAGTAGATCTTTTCGTGAGCAGGCCAGAACCTTTTTTTACTAAATTGCGGGAAATTTACTAGGGCCAGTGTGGTGAGAATACGGCATAAGTTCCTGAAATCCATCACGTCACCCATGCTACTTTTGGGGGCGGGGATATTTGAAAGTGAAACTAATCATTTTTACCTCTAATAATAAAACACTTGTCAAATCAATGAGACGAGACTTTTAAACGTATATCTTCATTGAAGATTGATTTATCGTTGCGTGGAAGGGCCTGTTATCAGAAACAAAATTTTTTGGGTTAATCTTTTATGTTGCTGCAAATTTTGAAAGAATGAATGAGTTGAAGCAGTGTCGTAGTATTGAATATGAGAATGTCTGCAGAATATGAGAATGTCTGCAGATATGAGAAAGTCGTGATTGCATAAGAGTTGCCACAGGGACAAGTGCTAGGTTTGCTTGAACTTGATGACGAAAATGGGGCGTTAACTTTAGGCAGTGCTCATATTCTTAGAATAATATTTAGGCAAGAAATGGAAGCACTTCATGTTGTCCGTATTACGCAATGAGCATGTTGATATTACAGTATTTAACGGTCGAAACAGCACCTTTGAAATAACAGTCCCAAAGGCCACAATATTAAGCGATGTTATTACTTTTTTTAACAAAGAAAGAAACTGCGGTAAAAGACTGAAAAGCCATAAGAAGACTGCCATTGCCTTGATCATGTTGGAATCTTATATTTTGAACACAAAGTTTTCAACATCTCAGCATATTATCTAGGTGCAGTTGCAAGCGGCGTTTAGAAGCCTACTGCAACAAACACAGAATTTCGTAAATCACTATTGCGAATCATTATATGATGCTGAAAGTGTTGTTTTTAAAATATTAAAAAATAAAATGAAACATGCCAGAAAATGTTCATAGAGATGTCAGGCAGCAAGTCACACTGTGGCTAAAAATGTTCGGCTCGCTCGCACTCAATGACAAAATCAATTTTCTCTTCATACACACCCGGAGTCAGTACTACCGGAAGTTTTGCATACTCGTACTCACTCGCACTAATACCCAATCAATGTTTTCTCAGCGTGACTAGTCACTATGGCTCAATCTTAAACCAAAACTGTACTCACTCGGACTCAGCGAGACTCAGGCTGACGACTAGATATAAGTATGTGTGAGCGGGTGAACTCTCGAGTCTTTGACCATATAATTAGCTCTTGAAGAACCTGTTGCTCAATGAGTTGGTGCATGTTAGCAAAACCGGACGAGACACTCACTCATACACGAAACTGTGTATGTGTCATTATAGGTTGCCCTATAAGTACATTTCACAGAAAGCATCACCACGCAAGCCGTTATGAGTAAGGTACCGTCACAAATATCTTCACAATCATAACGTGTCTCAAAAATAACGCTCATCAATAAATCTTATCTATATTGTCACGTGCTTGCTCAAGAAAGACGATGACAGTTGTGCATGTGCCACGAAGGACTACGAAATGGACGAAGAAGAAGAACTCGCTTGCGCGTTCTAATTAAAAAGATCGACCTGCTTCTGGTGTCTCAGTCTCTACGGCAAGACCTCTGTTCTGACGTCGTGACACTGGTGGAGGGGCTGGAGCTTACAACCAGACGATGACAATATGTTATGCAACTACACTGATGAGTCCCTCACGCATTCCATTCCCTTCTTTCGAATGTAGAACGCTTCGCGAACTTCCCTTGTTGTGTTATCGCGGTAGTGGCTCAATATCTTAACGTCTTTCCGTTTCGGTTCGCACTTTCGCTCCAAGCACTGGATGGGCGGGTGCCCGCTTGTATTCTTTCTTACTTACTTTTCATGTTCATGCATGCGCACGTTCACACATCTTTCTGTTTACCCTAGATGATTCTTTACACAAGAAAAAGGAATGCCATAGACCACGCCAGCGTTGCACTGCGCATATCAATTCGCCTGCCTTTTTTCACATCCTTGTGCCCTGTTTTAGCGGTCACCTATGCACACACACAGTCCTGCAAGCTTCTTAGGAGCCGAAAGCACGACTTCAACTCTATGTCACTTTTCAATATTTTTAGGTGGTATGACGTTTGCGCATATAAGTTAAAACTAAACTTCTCTTATCCATCTTTCTTTGAGAAGCGCCGTTTGAGCTTTTGGCCTTGACTCTCTTCTGCATTACCTCCTTACCTCCAGAACTGCAGTTGGCACGCATTGCGAGAAACCAGCTTCTCTTGACCTAATCATCTGTGCTGCAAAGCTGCAGTAATATACAAAAGCCACAAAACATCTAAATCAGAAAAAGCAGCATGAAAATCTTACCCTCCGGCACTGGTGATAACTTGCCGTCGCACTGCAAGTCGTGTGGTTGTACGCCCCCTCTTTGATGAAGTATTAATTTTAGATAAAGCTAAGACGCAGCATGAACGGGCGAATATTGAGGCGTCTCATATCAGAAAACTGGGTCCTGACAAATGTGCTAGTGCAGCTTCAGTTTATCTCACCGGGAAAAAATTGCTTTTTTCTAGCACACAGGTTACTTGCCTAGACTGGCTTGCTTGGTAATTTAGTTTTTTGGTTTGTTATCTGCTCGTGCATTGTACGGACTTGCGAGGCAAAATTATTTCCGAAAAAAAACATCAGTTTTTAGTGCCACGTCTTTGCTCTCTGTGTTTGTTTCTACTGCTCTACTTTTTCTGATATTGATGTTTTGTGGCTTTCGAAGTTTACTAAGTATGTACCAACACCCAACAAGCAACTCTACTGAACTTCAAAGCTTCGCTGTACAGCGCGAACGCGAGACTTCTTCAATGCCGACATGACCCACTGGGACAAGGTGACTCGTCTCAGTGTTTTTGAATGGCTGTAATCATATGGCTGCGACCTCTTTTGGGTCATCGGATTATAATTCTGTCAAAATTGGCCGGCAAATCAGGTGAAAGCTATGCCTAAGCACTGATTCCAGTCAGCTTTTTTTATGAGTGAAAAATAACCGTTTGCCATGGTGTTGAAAAAGGCGAAGGCCATCCGCAATGGCGTCGCCATACTTAGAAGATTCGCGCTTTCTTTAAAAGACAAGGGAATTGTTAACATATTGTTACACTGAAGCGCAAGCGTTTGGACGAAGGAAGAAGAAAACGAAGTGGTCTTCAGAGACGCCATTCTGCTTTTTCATGCTCTTGTGGGCTCCTCTAGGGCCCCCGACTCTCCACTGCGCAGAAGAAGCACGTCACCTAGCTCCGCCTTGTTCATTGACATCAGAGGATTGCTCCAAGTTCACCTATGACTCAAGACACGAGATTGTGCTGTACAAAAAAGACTGTGGACACCCTTTCTCAAGCGCGGCATGTACCAGGAGTTTTTAGCTCGTTACATCAGCACTTTTGTAATTATTGATCACCTAAGTGATGTGACGTATTCCATCGCTCCTCTCGCATTTCTCGGCTACTCTTATAGGCGTACACAGCTTGATCACGTCACCCGCCTGAGGGCGCGTTTCCACTTGAGAAGTGAAAAAACGAAAACGCCAGAGCGGCCGGAAAACTACGTCATCGCGCGTCTAAGATGACCACGTTCGTTCTGCCCCGTCCTAGCGCCGCTGCCGCCGCTACCTCGATAATTCTTTTGGTTTTGCCTGCTTCCTTAGCACTAAATTTCATACCGAATTCTAGTTATTCACGGAAACTACGTAAAAGAAACAGCTCGCACCTTTTCGAAGGTTGTTTGGGGAGATACTTAAGCAGAAACGAAACGAGTGAGCGCAGCGGCGGTGGTGGATTTGACGAGCTGTACATAAAAGCGAGACACGTTGGGGCATGCCGACTCGCTGCAGCTGCACCGTCTACGCGCAGAGCTCTTGGCAATCGTAATCCAAACTGTGGTCTCGATGAAAGCGCCCATGTGCAGGTCGTAAAGCTTCGGTGTCCTGCACGGGTGTATTTTGCTATTTGAGCCGATGCGAGTCACCGCCGATGCCTTTGCCGCCATGTTGAATCTGCGGCTGGCTGGTCAGATCACGTGGTTTGATCTAGCGCAGCCAAAGCCGTGAAGCCGAAACTGGATCCACTTTTCCTGTGGCAGGAAAATCGGTCTCACACCGATTTTAAAGCGCCGGCCACACAGCTTGGTTTTCAGGCGGTTTGGGCGGCTAAACAAGCCGGTTTATGGAGAGGTTCACCCCTTTTGCTCTCTTCGAGACCAAGCGTGAACGTGGCCTAAAGCGCTTTCATCCTCGTGACTCTTGGAGCATCTGATACTCGCCCAAAAAGCTTCGCCTGGGAAAAAGGGAGTGTTACGCTGTTGCGACAAAGTGTAAACGAAGGAAGAAGGAAACGAAGTGGTCTGTCTTCGAAGCAGCTCGGTGACGGCACGGCTATCTGCTATTCATCCTTCAATAAAGTCACCCAATCGTAACAATATTGATACACTAGCAAAACTTGCTCACGGTAGACCCCTGCTGTGAACCGCACTGTCAAAACATGATAAAAAAATACTGCATAACGAAGCGGCAATGCAGGACGCATAGCAGATGTCCTGCGTCTGTACGTAGAAACTGTCTTCAACAAAACCTTGTCGATTAAAAAGGTGCTGCCATAGGTGTTACTCGACTGCAATACCACAATTATATCTAGAGTATCCTCTTTTGCCTAAAACGGGTCGGTAAACAAGGGGAACCAAACCTTTTTGCAAAAAAACCCTACTCACTTAATTTTGCCATGTTCCCCGTTCACTCACGGTAAAATCAAGCGTAATGTTCTGCTTGTGCGCCTTAGCCGAAAAGAAAACGTTCAAGTAGTCAACCTTGCTTCTGTGTACAAGGGTAGCCACTTTGTGCATTTTGAGCTGCCTGCACATGGCTACATCCTTCGCCTTTACCCTTGCGGCCTCCACTAACACTGATTTGACGTTCCTTTGAACAGCTTCAGTTGCCATGCCAAAAAACATCTGAGAGGGCATAACAGCAAAACCTCCTTTATTGTACTGCTACAGCAACAGGAGATCATAGGAAATCAAGGCACATGGGTGTGGAAAAGACTCATATATGCTGTGTAATGTTGGCGTAGTCCATAAAATTTCTTTGTCTTGTTGAAAGAGTCATGTAGGACAGACCAGAAGATGTCAGGTGGGCACCTTCATCCAGTTCTTATAGTGCAAGTGCAAACCAAAACACAAAGTTGTTCAGATGTTTTGCCACTGCCTCGATAATACAGCAAGGGAAATTTGCGAAGCATGCTTTATTAGAAAGAAGGGAAGTGAATGTGTCAGTGAGTCATTGGTGTTTTTGTATAACAAAATGATATTTATTGATGAGCGTTCTTCAAGTGTCGCAGTATGACTGCGAGGATTCTCGTGATGGTTTTTTACTGATAAGGGCATGAGCGCTGATGGTTTTTGTGAAATGTACGTATAGGTGGACTGTGTGAAATAAAGGTCTGCTATAAGTCCGTGCCTGTGTGTGTGTCTCGTTTACAGTTGTGCAGCTTAGTTAGGCTTTTTTTGTTCATTATTAGCTAATTAAACTAAATATTTGATGCTTGTTAACACTGATATATATGTCATAGTCTGTGCACTACTTGGCATCATTTGCTGTAGCACTCTTTTATACAAACTCCCACTGTATTGAATTTCACAAGGACATTTTCATTAGAAAATATGACCCACACACAATTTCTTCATGAGGGGCTTCTCATGAAAGTGTTTGCACGCGAAAGTGAAGAAACCTACCCCCCTCCCTCCTGTACCAGGATGCTTTTGCTTTGTACCTGCTGCCTCTGATCAATCAATATTTAGCTGGTGCATTCACACCAGTGCATCAGGATATCTGTCTGTTGACTGTGATATGGGCGTGAACCGAAATAAGACTGACATTTTCCCCGTAGTGGAGTAGAGTGGACCATAGGTCGGCAAACTGTGTGCAGCACATGGACTTTCACTCATAAACCACAGTTTTTTCTTGAGGTTCACTCGCCTCGCAACCACAAAACATTTTCCTTGAGCCAAATAATTTGAATCGGGTAGTGTTTTTTTTTTTGCGTGAAACATTATCCGACTAAGCGACAGCAAGAATTGACTTTCTGTGAGGTGTCTTACGCGGAGCCTTATACAATGAAATTTTTTCAATGTGAACGCATTTCACGAAAAAGGTAAACAAACCTGTCTGAAAGTAGATGCTCGTGATAGCAAATGGCATCGCCTTTCCAACGTGCTCGTAGCAAAAGTCTCTTGGGGTGGAATCGGTAGGTAGCGCACGTGACACCGTGTGGTTCACCAGTTGCTTGAAGACGCTCCAGGCGACCAGGTGCTGAATCCCTTTTTTACCCACGGACTTTGCCTTGAGGAGATCCGTTAGTAAGCTGAATACGTTTTGCTGGACGGCAATGTAACTCCCTCTATCATAGATGTTATTGGTGTACGTCGCCAAGTAGCGCACCCATTGCTCTGGTAAACGTAAAGAACAAAGAAGTCATCCAGTATCAGCACCACATTTATGACATTGTCATTCGCTTTTCCTTTTAAACGTCTACAGTACAAAACCATACCTCTAATGTTTCATGGTCTAATCTACAACTGGGATTTGTATAGATCATCTCTATGGTACGGAAACCCCCAAGAACAGTGTACAGCTGCACGAAGGAAAGGAATAGAAATTTAAGTGATTGTTTTGCTTCGTCAAAAAACCTAATAATGCATAACCATCAATATTATGCCATGCGAAGTATAGGGGATGTTATTAGCATTAAGTGTAGGCGAATTTGAACAAAAGAACTGGACGGAAAAATAACTTCCCGTGGGTAGGTACCTAAGCTGTGACGTTGGAATAACGCGTTCAATATTCTACAAACTGAGCAACCACTGTGGGTATACTCCCATCTACTTTATAAAGTGTGCGCATGCACTTAGGAGTGTTAATCAGCACTTCCAAGAGTTATTACGGCAAGTGTAGAAAAATTATTTTTCTGCCTGTTGGCATGACTTAGCACGTCATCTCATTACGGGCTGGCAGCGAACCTATAATCAATTCGAATGCTACCTAAAGACATTAGGTCTCCCAGAACGGAACATTCGCAGTGAGTGAATGAAAGAAGAGTAAATTGTATTGTTTGCTTCGTTAGCCTCATTATTATTAAGAACTAACGGACAACCTCAAGGATAGTATAGGGGATGCTAATAATTGTAAATGTCACGTAATTGTGAGGAGGACCAAAGATAACTTGCAGTAGGCGGGAAACAAACCTGACTCTTTAATACGAATGATATGCTTGATTTTCTCGAAAATCCTTACAAGAGGGTAAACGCTAATGTTAACATTACTTTGAAATTAGTATCATTCGTACGTTCTTCGTCGATGAGCGCTATAAGAAGCTCTGCTCGTGCTCGTGTTCCCTCGTTGTCGTCGTTAGCGTCTCAGGGCGTCCCTGGGCTGGCGGACGCCTGTAATTGCAAGCCAGCCCCCGAAGAAGGCGCTAGCCTTCGACGTAGTTGTCCCCGAGGGCACTAGTCCCGAAGACGTCGTTGACGCGACGTCTTCAATAGTAGTAATAGAAGAAGTGTACTGCGTTCAGCACTTTGGAGGCCGGAACTACCAAGTTACCGTCAACAGTGAGGCCGCACTGTCCCAAATTGTGGACGTGTCGCACCTTATGATTTGAGGAGAGCCCAAGTGACCATCCTGTTCCTGCCGTGCCACGTACCCAGCGAAGTCCTCGCACAAGCACTCTCTCCCTACGGGAAGGTCCTGCACATCACCAGAGGACTCATGGGATCACGCCCAACTGTGACCACTGGGACGCGATACGTCCGCATGGAAATGAAGGCTTCGTCACCGGTTTCCAACTACCTCAAGGTCATAGGCTATTGAGTAACCTGTGACAATAAAGACATCCAGCGAGTGTGCCATCAATGTGGAGGCACTCGGCACTCCCGCATGGAGGCACTCGGCACTCCAACAATGTGGAGGCACTCCCGCATGAACTCCACAGCTCCGTTTTGTGGAAGGTGCAGCGTTTATGGCCATGACGGGAAAGGCTGCTCACTGCCGTGTCGCCGTTGTGGGAACCCGCATGCCACCGTCGCCTGGCCAATCAGGCCATTGTATTCCGAGGCAGCGTCCAAAGATTTCCCTCCACTTCAACCAGGAACGCCATCTAAGAACAGGTGCGACGATTCGTCAACGTGAGCCGCGGTAACCCACCACGACCAAGGTGCGCCAATCGCGACGCTGCACCAGACGCCCACTGCGTCCGCAACGATTCGGGACCTGGTAATCCCTCCAGATACTAAAAACTCGAGTTCCCAGCGTCCCGTGGCCATTTCTGAGAAATCGCAGGCCAATCCCTCGTCAGAAGAGGCGCCTCCTGAGGAAGGCGTCTCGAAAGCAAATATTGCATCTGACGCTCCTCGCGTTGCTGCTCTGTCGACCACAAATCCAGGTGTCATCGAGGAGTCTATATCTCAAGACGACGACGCCTGCACCTACGAGGACTTCAACAGTACCGTGAGTGAGGAACCCCTACAAATCGACGAAGACACCAGCCCCAGTGACATAAGCCAGGACAGTGCAGACGCGTTTGCACCATCCTCGCTCAAGAACCCGGACTCCAAACGCCACCGGATAACTACTCGTGACTTAGAAGTCCCCACCAGAGACAGAAGTCCCCTGCGGACTTCAACGCGATCCCGGAAGCCCCGAGCCTCCGGTGGATCGCCTGGCCGGAAAAAGTGACTCAGTCACTTGCGGGGCACCGGCTCCCGTGCCTGAAAAAGGTACCCCTGTATGTGCGTGATCATATACTGTTTTAATTTTTCTCTTGGCTCTTACTCTAAAAGTTATTACTTTTAACATTCAAGGTTTCCGCAATCCACTAAAAACAAGCTGAGGTATAGGCTTTTGCGCGTTCAGTGCACTGTGATTTGCTGTTCGTGCAAGAAACAAATTTTTTCAAGCTTTCTGATGTACTCGCTTTCAAGCGTGCGTTCAATATTGATTGTTTTCTTTTCGTACGCCAGCACGCGTTCGACTGGCGTCGGAGTCAATATTTTTAACCGAGGTCTTTCACGTGACCATCATGTTTCCTTCGATGTCTTCGGACGCGTGCTGGCGTTCAACTGCACTTTTTTTCGTTAAGAATAAGATTTGTTGCGGTGTATGCCCCAGCGGCACGCATGAACTCTGACGGGTTCTTCCGATCTCTTGATGCGTTCTTAAATTCCCAACATGTGCTACTTCTCGGGGATTTCAATTGTGTCTTAGACTCACACGCAGACGTTCGAGGTCTGGGTCACGGCCGGTCAAGCTGGAATGC
>NW_023613742.1:0-48182 GCF_013339725.1 Rhipicephalus microplus
CCCAAAACTGAGGCACCGAAGCTTAGCGCCGTTTCCGCCGTCAATCTAACGCCTATTTTCAGAAATGGCATAACTAGTAACCTTTTTCTAAGTATATCGTAGCGGCGACAATACAAAAAATAATGATCTAGTGATTGCATTTCTCCGCAGAATGCGCAAAGGGGTGATGTTGTCTGACCAGCTCGGCGATGCTTCGGCGAGCTTCGGCGAGCTTCGGCGATGCTTCGCAGTTTCTTCTTATTCTGCACGTTCCTTCTTCTTCTGTACGTAAACCAACTGTATATGCAGGGGGAAGCAGCTGCGCACATTGCGCATTTTTAATACATTTCCGTTTTCTTGCATCAAGCTGCTCCAAAAGCATAACATCACGAAAATTGCGCCGAAATGATTCATAATAGCCTCGGAAGCTAGAATTTTGATGCCAACCTCAGCTTCAGCGGGGGCAGATGATGATGATGATGATGAGCCTTCAGCTTTGCTGGCACTCACCCACAAAGGGGGATCAGCCAAGAACCGGGCGGCAGGATCATCAAGTGTGCTAAGTCAGGCATTCAGGTAGTCTCGTAGCCGTAAATAATAACAATGGACTAACCAATGCCAAGTTGACACGCACCCAAGCGTGTTTTCTTTTTTTTACTTTGCACCTTTCTGGCGATGAGGGTTCCCATGGTGCCGCCACAATTATTCCTCTAAACTGTTGCAAATATACGTGACCCCGCAAAAATGTACTGCTGTGTATCGAGTGTGCTGCTTTTACTGGTGTTCTGGCAACGCCTCTGAGATTTCCCGTGCCTGCCGGATTATCGGCGGTCACTTAAAAAGCGGCGGTCATCGGAACTAAGGTGGTGACGCTACTCAAGCAGGAGTGTTTTCAAATAGATTTTTACGTTTTTGGAGCCTATGCAACAAAATAACGTAAAACGTTTTTAAAAGGCGCAAACGTAATTATTTAACCCTACGTAAGGGACGCCGTCATTCAACAAACTACTTTTTTAATACAAGGCATCCTCTGAAATTAGTAGCAAACGCCAAAATTGCCGATCTTAAAGGCCAAGTACGAAGACCCTCACCCTACGTAGGCAGCGCTGCTATAGATGACCAGCGTTTCGCGCTCACCCGGCAGGCACGGGAATCTAGGAGGCGTTGGTTCTGGCACCACTGCCGCTAAGCGAAAACCGCCAAGTCAAACTTATCTAGGTGGTGTTGGCCAAGTCAAGTGGCGAGCGTAGCGGGGTTGACTCTCGGGTTCTTTGCTGTCCATAGCGCGTTCCTCCGATAGCTGCGATTTCCACGTCGACGCTACTGCGTGCGATCGCCTACGCGTGCACGTTTGCCGTGAGCGAGTAACTGTAAACGTGGAATCATTTCCCTGCATGCTCTGGCGCGTGCACATGGGTTCTCAAAATGGGTTCTGTGAGCGACAGTAGGCGTGAAACCTGTTCCCGGTTTAGCTTAGCTTTACGTTCGATCAGTGTTTCGGCCGGCGGCCGTTCCGCGCTGTGACTGGCGTACTTTGTTTTCCTTTTTTTTTTTTGCAGTAAAACAAGTTTCTGTACGTTCGGCGGTTCGTTTGCGTGGACACGAATTTCTTACCTGCGCTGCGCGGTGTGCGTGCCAAAAGGCCTGACCACACGTAGACGTTGCAGCCGTGAGCGCATGGCTCTGACGCGGCGTTGCGCCCTCTCATGGAGAGAGAGCGGACCACAGCTTCGCGTAGCCGTGCACGAGCACCTTCTTCACAGAGAGAGGTCGCGGTGCCCCATCAAAAGACATGCGCGAGTAAGGGTGGTCGGGCTTTTACGCGAGTCGCGGCGGGCGGCAATCGCAAGTCGATGTATTATCGTAAGTTCTACATCGACGTTGATGACCTATAATGTTGGGAAAAAATAGAACACGTCAGTGTGGGCCGTATCAATAACGCGTCGTTGCTCGCGTGAAAAGGCGTTATTAGTACAATTCGCTTAGTGCCATACGCATGCGCTTTATGAGATAGTCGGTGCGGCGAGGTTTCTTGGATTCCGCGATGCACTTTTGAAGGTGATTCCGCACGAGGTGGCCCTGAACAGCGGTGCAGCGCGCTTTTGTTGTCTGTTAAAAGCTTGCAGTACAATTGATGCTATCAAGTCAGGCTTTTCTTTAAGCGAAGACCGACTGTTACATAAGAACGATTCTTCTTCAATCACAATTGTTTTTAATTGCTTTTTGAGCGTGATGCGTTTTTCTTTTCACTTGTTTCCGGGGAACCCAGTTTTCAACAAAGCTTTCTTTTTTAAATATTATTTCACATGTTTGTTACGAGGGCTAGATAGGTCACATGGTATGTAATAATGTAGTGCAGTTCATACCTGGCAATATTCTGTCCAAAGACTTCCTTCAAAATTCGTTTCATTGTTGTGTATTTTAAGCTAATTAAAGTATGCACTGATGCCCCCACGCTGCTAAAAGTTGTATTTTCAAGCTCCCAGAATGACATATTAAATCCCGCTAACTGCTCCAAAGCAATGTTCTTCTTCCCCGAAATTGAAATATTGCCGCTCCAAAAACTGCTCCCAATTTAGTCTCAGCTGTCTCACCCCTGTATATGCTACCTTTAGCTACCTTATGTAGCATATACAGTAACTGTAGGGGCTAAAAAGCGGTGAAGTGAACGCGCGTTTTTTTTTTTTTTACCTCAAAGTAGCGCGTTTTTTTTTTTCACTTCATAGATTTTCACTTCAATGTCATCAGTGCTTCAGGCTAGGACACGTCAAGGGCGTATGCCCCAACTTACGATTGTCCCCGCTGCGCTGAACCTCATGCTGAAGACGCCTGTCGGGCGACTACTCTGAAGTGCGCCAACTGCAGCGGTCCTCATGCTGCCTCGTCGAAAGACTGTCCTCGAATCCAAAAGGAGCGCGCGGTTCTCAGACAAATGGCCCGAGACAACTCGACACACAGGGAGGCAGCCGAAGTAGTCCGGCGTCGGCGTCGACGTCGGCATCATCGAAAGTCTTCAAAGAAGGCACATTCCCGAGACGCTACTTCCCACTCTTTTGGTTCCATCCAGTAGCGCCGCGAAACGGCCCACCACTTGTACGAAAGAACAGAGAAGCCTCCTTCTCTGGAGGAATGGCCCACGCTCCCGACGCGCTCTTCGCCAAGGAACCTCGGCAGGTTGTGGCCACACCAGAGCCGTCTCCAGCCATGGAAGATTTGCCTAAAACTGATCATCAAGTGATCTCGGTACTGCGTTCCCTCATAGAAGCCATCCGAGCAATATTACTCGACATGAAGACGCCATCTGCTCGAAGCGCACTTGGACTATTGGACGCCCTAAGCCCAGCGCTTGAATCTCTCAACTAGGAGATGGCTACTCACACCTCATCATTTCGTAAAGAAGTCAAGGCTGCATCCGTCATCCAATGGAACGCCAGATGTCTAAAATCACGCCTTTCAGATTTTCGTCAGTTGTGTTTACCAACGTGTTTCCAATCATCGTCATTTGTGAACCCAATTTGTCGAAACCAATAAGACTGTCGGGGTACGAAGCTGTCATGTCTTCAACGAACGGTGGGTGCAGCAAATCATCGTCTTTGTTCGTCGTGAACTGACGTATGTTGTGCAACCAATTGCACCTCACGATGACAATCAGTATGTCTGCATCACTGTGAAAAAGAACAAACTCATGTTTACTCTTATAGGCGTTTATATATCGCCGTCGAATAATCTCGATTCCAGGAGATTAGGATATTTTGAGAGTGTGTCCTGCACCATGGGTCATCATAGGTGATTGCAATGCGCACAATCACGCTTGGGAAGTACGCGGACAAATGCAAGAGGACGCGGGTTAGCAAACATCGTCTACAACTATGGCCTTACTCTCCTGAACGACGGCAGCCCCACTTTCTTCGAGGGGTGACATACGGCAGCTGCCTCGACCTTGCTTTTGTCTCCAACTCCCTCGCGAGATACGTCAAGTGGTTTTCAGATGTTGAGACACAGGAAGTGATCACATTCCAATCTACCTTAACATCAAAGGCTTGTCTAGTTATGGTCCATGGACGACCATTCGAGCAGTCCAATGGACCAACTTCAAATCTGACATGGAAGATGCTTGCAGCAATGGCTAACGATCTGGGTTAGAGCAAACAATTAGGAGCACAATGCAGAACGCCACTCGCACGGTGACGATATCTTCCACACGAAACGACTTTGACATAGAGTTGGAGCGACTCCGAGCACTGCGACGCCGGGCGGAGCGTCGGTATCAGCGTACAAAATCGATTCACGATCTTAGGGCAGCCAGGAGGATGCAAAAGAAGATTCGGCGTCGCATGGATAGATTAGCGTCGGAACGATGGACAACGTTTTGCCAGTCACTAGACCCTCGCAAGCCACTCTCACACATTTGGAAAACGGTGCATGGTCTGCGTCACCCTACGGAACAGCGCTTTCCAATCAAAGCGCTCGCGCTCTTTCAAGGAGGCAAGACATCGATGTCGCAGAAGATTTCTGTGTGCAGATCGCTAACCAAGCCACTCGTCTAGATTCTCCAGTGAGAGGTGACGTCCCCCGTTCCCGTGACTACCACATGGACCTCCCATTTACAATGGAGGAGCTCGAGGCGGCACTAGCTCTCTGCAGGCGTTCAACGTCTCCGGCCCAGATGGTATTCCGTACCGAGCCTTGTGCAACCTTGGGGAAGGTGCAAGGAGAGAACTGTTGAGCCTCTACAACATCTCGTGGCAGGATGGCAATGTTCCTGATGACTGGAAAGTAAGCCGCTTGTTACCCATCTTGAGCAGGGCAAATCCCCACTCGAACTCACCTCATACCGCCCAATAGCACTGGCTAGCTGCGTAGGGAAGTAATGGAACGGATGATACTAGGCCGCCTGGAGTGGTATCTTGAATACTACAAGATTTATCCGAATTAAATGGCTGGTTTCCGACGCGACCACTCTTCTATTGACAATGTCGTTGATCTAGTTTCGTACGTTCAGCACGAAAGATCCCGTAAGCGACTATCTGCAGCTTTGTTTCTAGATGTGAAAGGCGCTTATGATAATGTACTACAAGAAGCCATTTTGGGTAATCTTGCGGCGGTTGGCCTTGGTGGTCGAGTCTTTCAGTGGATTTCGAGTTACCTGGCTGCAAGATAATTCTTTGTTAACAGAAGATGGCCCAACTACGAGACGCTATACTTCAAGGGATGTTCCTCAAGGTGGAGTTCTTAGCCCGACGCTATTCAATCTTGCACTAATTGGCCTTGCTGAATACTTGCCAAGCACCATTAAAATCAATATACGCAGACGACATCTGTGTCTGGACTTCGGCAGTAACACGTCCTCAGATACGTTCCCGGCTTCAAAAAGCAGCAACTATGATTGCCAACTACTTGTTAAAACAAGGTCTCAGCATATCACCAGAAAAATGCGCGCTGGTGGCCTTCACTCGCAAAGCAATGACCCCTTATATCATCTAAATTTGCGGGCGACCGATTTCTTACGCCAAACCCACCAGTTTCTGGCATCATTATTGATAGGGACCTCTGTTGGAGTCTGCATGTGACCTATATGAAGAAGCGCCTGACCGCGATTTCCCAACTGTTCAAGTTCCTGGCAGGAAAGACGTGGGGAATGTCAGTAGACGCAATGATTGAGCTCTACAGAGCCCTGTTTCTCGGTTTCCTCAGATATAGCTTGCTCGTGCTTAGCAATACCTGCAAGACCAATATTCGTGTTCTACAGGCAGTACAAGCCCAAGCGCCGAGAGTGTGCCTCGGTCTGCCCAGATGTACGTCAACGGAAGCCACAATTGCAATTGCTGGTGACTATCCGATACAAACTCACATTGTTGTAGAAGTACTGAGAACGCACATCAGACACTTCGCACGTGCTCCTCGTCATCACCTTGCACTGCTGCCTTCAGAGAGGCGCCAAGCATCATTCGCCAAAATGATTGTGAAATACAACGATAAACTTCCCTCGGGCTTCACTCCTGCATCTAAACCATCCATACCGCCTTGGTGTCTTATTCGACCCGCAGTGTATCTAAGTGTACCAGGGATCCGGAGGGAATCTGAGCTATCCTCGCCTGTGCTGAAACAACTGTCTCTTCTTTTGCTCGAGAAATATTCAGACAGCCTACATGTATACACCGATGATTCCACGAACCACCAGTGTTCGTCAGGGGCAGTAGTTGTCCCAGCAAGAGGTGTTACCATCAGCTTTAAGACTGACCACTCCACGGCATCTACAGCAGCGGAACTAGCTGCTTTGCGCGCTGCACTCTGTGTGGTCAATCGGGAACCACCGCAACAATGGTCGATTTTCAGCAACTCAAGAGCTGCCCTACAATCTGTGCTCTCAGCACTGCGTCGCGGCCCGTACGAACAGCTTGTTTTCGAAATTCGATGCCTTCTCCACACTTTACTCGAGAAAGGGCATCATGTGACGCTTCAATGGCTGCCAAGTCACTGCGGCATCATAGGGAACGAACATGCCGATACTGCCGCGCGGGCAGCCCTTGAAGGAACACGAGAAGAAGCCATACCACTTTCGCGGACCGATGCTGCCAGTAATCTTCGACGACTTGCGCGTGAAATCACGTTTTCACTATGGTGCCCACCAAGCATCGATACGAATCGTCAACACCGCCTGTCCTCTTTGATGGCTCTCCGCATGCCCACTGGACTCGACCGAAGAGAAGCCACCCTTCTTCATCGCTTATGGCTAGGAGTGGCATTTACAAAATCTTATTCTTTTGTCATAGGAGTGGCCGACAACGCTCTCTGCGATGCCTGTCGTTGCGAAGAGACGCTACACCACATCCTGTGTGACTGTCCGTTGTATGAAATCCAGAGACAGTCACTGGCGTCCACTTTTGCGCGCATCGACAACAGCCAAATGTCTGTGTACACTATTCTGTCAAGTGCCCGAGAAAAGACAATGCAACAGAAGGCGACGAAAGCTCTGTTGAAATTCCTACGCGACACGGACTTGAACAAGCGACTGTAATAGCAATGTCACACACCGCGAAAGACAAGACTGGACTATGACTGAGTGTGCGCGCGTATGCTGCCGAATATGCTGTGTTTCTCTCTTCCCTCTCTGCTCACTATCTTTCATCTTCCCCATCCCTCCCCATGCGCAGGGTAACAAACCGGCTGCCTATAGGCCGGTTAACCTCCCCGCCGTTCTTTTCCCCTATTTTCCTTCCTTCCTTCCTTCATAGATTTTATCTTTGCCCTGCCACGGTGGTCTAGTGGCTAAGCTACTCGGCTGCTGACCCGCAGGTCGCGGAATCGAATCCCAGCTGTGGCGGCTGCATTTCCGATGGAGGCGGAAATGTTGTAGGCCCGTGTGCTCAGATTTTGGTGCACGTCAAATAACCCCAGGTGGTCGAAATTTTCGGAGCCCTCAATTACGGCGTCTCTCATAATCACATGGTGGTTTTGGGACGTTAACACCACATATAAATCAATCAAGTATTTTATCTTTAAACCGTGCGTGCTGGCAGCTAGCTAGAAACGCATACCACGTTTCTCGCATCCCTTAAATTAGACACACTCATGCGTAAACGTGTCAAGAAGGTGCTCGGCGTTCTAACCATGACTAGCACAGAATATTCATGAAGTAATTGGGAGTGCCTAACACCACTTCTGAATGAATTGAAGCACAAAGTTTGACCCGAATCATTCGGTTACCAAATTTCAAAACAGGAATACAACTGCTAGATGCGGCATGCTTTCGCCATATTTAATAGGGAGAAACCTACGAAAGTTGATTACTAATCAAGAGAGACTTTATTGTTGACCATTTTCCTAGAAATGCCCATCCCAAATACAATTAAAGGTCGTAGATTAGCGAGGGCTACAGTTTTCATACAAAAGCTCTCCGGAACAGAAACATTTGTTGATGAAGCGCGCCACGCCAGCGGCATAAGTTTTCTGTGGCAGTTGTAAATGACAAGGGAGAACTTCTCTCGGCCGCTTCGGTGAAGACCCCCTTGGTCGATGTAGCAGAACAGACTGCTGTAGCGCTGGCATTGCTGGACCCAACACGCACAATGGTCTTCACAGACTCTCGGGCGATCGTTAGAGCGTTTGCGTCGGGATTGATAGCCACAGAGGCAGCCAGGATTCTCCGCGGCAGATCCCCCTGCGACATTCTTTATCACATAGTCTGGTTTACAGCTCATACGGGACCAGACGTTCTGCCGGGTCACCAGAACCCAAACGAGATAGTCCACGTACGACCGTGCGCGAGCTCTCACATGCCGCGACTGGCTGGTCTCTCGCGTGAGTTCTTGAAAGCTCGTCCACAGAGTCCTCTCGTTACATTTCGCGAGATAACACCTCATTACAGAGGTGACCCAAGCAGACAACAGCCGACATCTCATGCTCGTCGTCAACAGGTACAAACCTCCTCGTCCGCTTGGCAGCACCCTGATAATGTTATCCGAACATTGTTTGTAGGATTATCCTTAAAATGTTCTCATGCGGACGGGTTTAGGACAGTAACCAGATTGGCTGTTCATCAAGGGAAATCACAGGATTGTGAAACGAACGCCATTTGACTGCAGATTTATTATAAAAACATTGCCGACGCACACGTTTTGCCTTATTTCGAATGAATGCAAATGATAATTGTCGACATGACTATGGTACGCAATGCTTAAGGTTAATAAATGATGACTATGATGATCTTTGAGGTATACTATGTAATGTGCAGCCACAAAGGTGTTCATTAGTCAGAGTTAATGATGTAATCTAGGTGGACTGCTCAGAGTTCTGGCTTGCCCCTGCTTACACCAGAAGTCACTCTTCGTGGACAGAATTGGCGACTTCCTTCCATGTTGAGAATGGAATTCATATGGCTGCACTAGCGGTTATTGCTATTTCATAACAATGTCGTACCTCTTGTATTTCATCATCTCTCAACTTATCCCCCCTGCAAGGGGTGATGGCAGTTCACGAAGTGCACGCCTGTGTGTTTGGCCTCTTTACATCAACTTCACTATACAGTGTAGCCTGTAGCTGAGGTCAAAGTCGCATGGGCTGAAAAAAATTTTTCACCAATTTCTAATCTGAATTCAAAATAAAAGCTTAATGACCAAACGTAATTTACCAAGCCGATTGTTAAAGCGCCAATTTTCGCACAAAATGACAACTTTCAAGCAGCATCTTCCCCATAGGTTTTAACTGCACAGCATTTAATGGTGACATAAAGTAAAGGAAGAAATTTGAACAAAATGGACTCACTGCTGGTAAGGACCAAGCTAGAATCATTGGATAATGCGTTCACTGCTTTCCCAACTGAGCTATATAGGAATCATAACATATATCCAGGTCACAAGAGCTGCCTTAATTTGTAGGCTAGGATGATGGAATTTTGTTGTATACGTATGCTTTTGTGCTTATTTGAAATATCTATTCAGTTTTATAGTAAGTTGCACAGTTTTCTTTTTATGCAATTACGATGAGTAAAGTATATATAATTCATTGCTCTACATTAACTATGTAGTGCAAATGTAGAGCAAATAACTATGAAAAGGGGGTATAAGACATTTTACTGGAGAATAAGTTTTCAATGCGAAAATTTTTTGAATCCTCAGCCCATACTAACTGCTTACTTTAGGTTTGTAACAATTGTACAGGCGATATAGAGTTTTAAAGAAAATACTTTCACCGTTCACATGTTAAAGAATGTGTGGACAAAATATAATCCCAATCTGCTGTCAGAAGTACCAAAAACATGATTTTCAAACTTAAGGAGTTGCCCATAAGTGGATCGTTAAACAAACGCGTTATAAAAGTATAATTGAAAGGTCATCTATGGGAAAAATATATGTTTATTTAAAATGATTCCTTCCATCATGAGAGCTTGGCAATGGTGGTTATTTTGAGCATATGGCTTTAGTGAACTCCTCATATCAAATACACTGGCAAGCAGCCAGGTGACTATTTCCACGAAACACTAATAAACGAGCTTTTTTTTTGTTTTAGTAGCCAGCTTGTACTCTTAAAAAGCAATTTTACCCTACTTCTAGTTTAATTACAATTTTAAGTTTTTGTCAAGAAAGTAGAGACGCTGAACTCGTGAAAGCAAATAAAACTAAAATACGTAATTTCGAAAAAAAAAACTTCCATTTTCGACTTGCATCTTCCCTATGCAGAACAAACTTCGGAACTCCGAGAGACACTTTATGGTGCACCACGCTAAACAGAAAACTTGGTGCGGTGCCATAGCAAACAAGAACAATGACAGACCGTGAGCATGTTTTTCGTAATGCAGATGAAAAAGCAAAAAAAAAGAGAAAGCGAGCGACAATTGGGGTTGTTTTATAGCGAAATATTAATCATCAGCAGGTTATGTTTTTCTAAAGGAAAAGTGCGGCTGCCTTACATACAAGCATTCCAAGTGAGACTAGCGCTAGATAGGTGGTGCGCCGAAAAAGAGCAGCTGGTGGAGAGTAGCGACACAACTCAGCCGCTTGCGCCCAGACGACCAGCCGCAATGTACTACTCCAAGGGCACGCGCATGCGCCACTGCCGTGCTTAATTTTGGAACGAACAGCTTGAAAAGCCATTGCGCCAGTAATACTGCACTGTGGTTTAGAAAAAAACAAAAGAAACTTTGCCTGAAGGCTACTCTCACATAAAGAGACTCTAAAACGGAGAGAAGCTCTGCAGAGTGGACTGCGTCTATGCATGTGGTATCGAGGGGACATGGCTGTGCAGTCATGGCGACATATCTCTCGTCATGATTTTCTGGTTGCGTGCTAGATTTTGTGCTAAGCTAGTGCCGGCTCATATTCCCTATTAATAGACTGTGCGGTCACGATTTCTCACTGCCCACTTCTGTATTAAAGAAACAACAACAACAACAACAACAACAACACACAACAACAACAAAACAAACAGAGGAAGTAATAGATGCGGTATCAATTTTTTTTTCTGGTGCCATATGTTCATCCTGTCCATGGTATGTATGCACGTGGATGTTGATCAAGCAAATCACCGTGATGGGTGGTGTCGCGCTTCTCTGCTTGATGACGTGGGGTAAATTTCTGACCATGGTGGCCGCATTTAGATGGGGGTGAAATTCAAAGAACAACCTGACCCAAGATATATGAACGCGTTGAAGAACCACAAGGCGTCACAATTACTCTTGATAACCCAATACAGCTTGCCTTAAAATCATATCTTCTTTGGCACGTGCATGAAAGCCTTATGTTTAACAGTCACGTTTGTTTTAAGCAGACAGAGGCAAGCGGGAAAACTCATACCGTGCGTTATCAACCTAGACGGTGAGTAAAAACCAAAGACATTTGATCCTTTTCGAGCAAGGCGTAAATACCGATGTTAATAAGCCATGGCAACCAGTGAGAAAAAAGCTTACCGCATCGGCTGGCTCCCGAAATCTAAGCTTCGAATAGTACGCTGCTGTATTCGTAACCAGAACCCTAGCTGTCTTTAGCACAAACTTAACTTAACAGAGGCATCCTAGCATCGAGTAATCATCGCGAGCGTATCTTTTATAGTCTTAGGCGAACGTACCCCCGCATGAATCTTAGGGACAAAGCAGCTTTCCTTCTATGTCACTGTTCGGAAATTATGTGGACTCTACTTACTTGTATCATCCATTTCACGTGGGGACACCAGAGGGAGTTTGGTGGTGGTGACCAGATGAAACATTTTTTTACATATTCCATACGCATGATATGCTAGTTTTATTTCCGGAAAACACCGTATAAATTCGGCTATTGCGTCCTGGTTTCCATTGGAGGCCGTCTTCATCGAGTGAATCAGGCAGGCAGGCGCTATTTGGTTTAGAAACCAGCTCGGCGCCACTAGATAGTAGAGCAAGAGCAGAAACATACTTTGGTCGTCAGACTGCTTGGATGCCATGCCGATTCCTTTCGTATAATATGATAAAGAAGGAAAAACGTACAGGGATACGTCCTCCCTCATTTCTAACTATTCTCGCACTAGTACCACCAGCGCCCTTTGGTCTTGTTCGGCTCTGCGCGCCACACCACCTAGAGTTACTGCATATAGAGTAACTCTAGCACCGCCTTTACCAGCTGCCACTCTCGCCTTTGGGAGCGGCTGAGAATCGCGCGCTTTGGCCGCCAGGGCACCGAGGGAACTCCAGCACTGGTTCCCTATACCGGTAGGGATTCATGCAGTTGAGAGCATGGAAAAAGGAAAAATATAGGAGAGCCATGATGTCATATAAGTGAAGCCGCCGCATCGCAAACACCTGCACTACCTCCTAGAGGAAAAGTAGATAAACACTTTAAGCGGCGCCGGCGGAGTGGAAGCTGGTAGGTGTTCTCTGCCGGCAGCGAGTCAATTCACGAGTACTGCTTCTTTTGCGTGTTTCTAGGAAAGCTGTGCGATGCCCAGCTGTGGTGTAAACTTGGTGCGAATCGCGTGCACCGTCGGATGTACCTGGTGGCACTTTTCACGTATGTTCGCTTCACTGTTGATCAATAATGCATGGTATTTGCATGCAGAGCTCTCTGCCGTACGCTCCGTTGGTTCTTACTCATTGTGGGAAGAGAGAACACGCGCGAACTTGCGTTTTTAGTGTTGTAGACATCGTGTCACGCTTGTAGAAGTTGTCGTTCATACGGAAGGACAATACACTTTTCAAGTTATCGGACTACATGCGTATGTATTGTACGGTGTGCGCTCGCTGCGTGTTAGTTGTGTGCGCACAGGAAATACACACATTACGTGCATGATCGTGTATACAATACAGTAGGCCTTCTTACCGATATGAAGTACGTCAAGTACTAGGCTGGCATGCACGGAATAGCTACGAAACAAGCTCTCAAAATCGTGCATTGCCACACTGACACTACATACGAGCAAACAACTGCTAATCGGTCCGTAAATCGGGAAATCTGGCAAGGAAAAAAAAAGGCCTTGTGGCGAGCAGAACGCGTAAGTCACTGCTGGGTGAGTTCGAATACGATGATGTAGGGGCTGAATGGTTTTGGTTACGACAGGTACCGGTGCTCTCTGCTGTTGCACATAAACACTCCACGAAGTACCGTTCGCCACGCTCGGGCCTGCCACGCATGAACAGACTCGGAAAGGCGTGCTGGCAACATTTTACTGCATGCAAACCATACAATACGCGTTAAGTTTACGCCGGGGCTATAAGTCCGCGCAGAAGCAAACCAGCGCTGAGAGCGCGCCGCGAAGCGTCTGCTGTTTTGTTTGTCCCATAAATTGACATCACTTTCGCCACACTTCTCGCAATGCATTGGGTATAGTGAACTAGAACAGATGTAATGGCACGAACAGCTTCGCACAGGTGGCCCGTTTCGCATTGATGCCGTGAGATGGCGCTACTGCAACTTTTCATACTACTATGGCACTCCAGCCTACGGTTGCCGCGATTTTCCTTACGCAATAACTGCAGATTTTGATATTATCGGTACAGCTGTCTACACACACCCAGGCCCGTAGTCGGGGGGGGGCGAAATTTTAAGATACATGGCGTTTTACCGAAATAAATAGTGAAATAGGCGTTTTTCTCAAATAGTCAAGGCTTTCAGCAAATGCCCCCCCCCCCCCCCCAAAAAAAAAAGGTGTATGGCCTGCATACACCAATCTTACAAATGCAATTATTCATTATTTGCACATTCTGGAACTGAGTGTGCGGGCAGATCATAACACCCAAACATTGTGTTACGTAAAATGACTTTTGAGGGCCCGGATTTCACAAATTTAGCACCTGCGCCCGTTTTGCGAAGTGGACATAAAGATAATGAAACATTCTTGACGCGACGAGAGTGTTGATAAGCTCCCAGGGTAGTCCGAAGCACCTAGCTAGGTGGCTCCCATCCTTCCACTGTCAGCAAAGACCCAACTTATGCCCATCTTTACTCTCGCGATAAATTCTTGATGGTGAAGTTATTTAATATGTGATTAAGGTTAAGTGCAGCGTTCTATACATGGCAGCCAGCTGCTTGCTCAAGGATTCAAAGACAAAAAGGCAGGTCAGAAATCTCAGTTATTTAAGGTGCAGCGAATGATGCCTAGCACCTGATCAGTTTAACATTTTTTGCACTTTCACGCTTTTTGATGCTCGCTCGTTTAGGCTTTTGTGAAAAGTGGAGGCGTGTCGTGACATAAAATGCCACGACTTCAGCTGCGAGTTGCTCAGAATGTTCTGGACACCCAAGTTCAATCTTCTTCTTGCGCTTAAAGTGAATTAAAACATCGAGTACACTATCAGAATGCAATTCCGAAAGACCTAAAACTTCAGTAAAAGCATTTTTCCCAAATTTACGACAAACGTATACAGCAAATTTGACGGTTAGAGAAGGCCACCATTGTCTCGCATGCGTGTTGAATGTAGCCAGGTTCAAGCATTCTGCAGCCTCTTTCGTGATCAAGAGACGAGTAAGGCATGCCTCACACTCTGACTTCAAGATGACACTTTCGGGCAACATACCCGGCAATGTAGAAAATAAGTCCGTTGTCACTGAAAGCTACAACACAGGATGATGGTTCAGGGGCACTTTCTGTAAGCAGGTCTTTTGCTTGCACTCAAGTCTCTCGAACCAAGCAGTTTGTCAGCAAGGTGTTGCTTAGCACTTGGGCTAGCTGGGAGATCAGCCTCTGCTGGCAGAAGAGCACTGAAAACTCCTGCCTCGCAATTTCCTCTAGATACTGAGCGTGCTAGGTTGCTGAAACTCAGGCAGTTAATTGTGATGATAAACTGGTGTGATGTAGGATGGGTGTTGCAGCCAGAAGATTGGCCGTACAAATCAAAAAGGCGCTGACAGGGTCTTGACTTAACTTAGACGACATGAGGTACCTATAGCCGAGATCTCACATAGGTATACTTCACGAGGGCAAGCACACTTCCTATTGTCACTCAATGTCCTGTTTCTGTAGATTTACTAAGGAATCCTTGTTGCCCTTTTGTGCACTTTTCCCAGCTCTTCAGAAACTCTAGCAATGAATTCAGTTTCTGCACAGCAGTTAGAGTTGGGCTGCAGCGCCTCGGACGGGAAAGCGTCATGTCCGGATCTCTATGACGTCGTGAACGACTCTGAAAAAAAAAGAATGAGAGAAGGCTATACTCTTGTACACTGCATGAAGTGGAAAGGGCTACAAAGCAGAAAGAAAAAATGCACTACATTAGAGCAAATGGGTAGCACGTACTCAAAAAATTCAGTGTGACTGTGATGTCACCAAAACGTTCCTCACTCGTGGTCTTGTAGAGTACTATCCATCAATGACATTTTCCCTAAAAAGCGGAATGCTAATGAGACCCTCATCCTATCGAAGTTGTTGGGATTCATGTGACTGTTGGTGATCCCAGGCATTGCCTGCAAGGTGACACAATTCCTGGTGCTGTCCTCTCTGAGAGCCTTAGCGCCGTGCATGGCATGAATTACATGCAAGCTCATGGAGCGCTAGCGGTCACGTTGCTAGCTTGATAACCACAACAGATTGGTGTTGCGTGACGCGACTCCACGAAGATAACAAAAGACATGTTGTAACGAGAAAATCATGACATCAACGTTTCCAGCGTCCTTATTCGCATGCGCGTTCTTATACCGCCACAACCGGTCCCCATTGCTTGAAATACACCATAATTAGTATTGCTCGTACAATATATTACACACAATAATGACAAGTGCTAGCATGAAACCATGACAATAAACTCATGTAAGCCATAATGATACGCCGCGCTCATCGTCTGCGCACTCCATTCTCAATAGCTTCACATAGGTGAAAATCGGTTTTTGGGGGACGTTGTCGTATGACAAAAATAATAAAGATGTTAACATGCAAATGAAGGCTTGAATTTCATTTTGGGCATAATTTATCAGCATTTTTTTTCTCATCGTGCTTGCTGCTGCTGGACGGGCAACAAACCACTCCGCTTGTCTGTGGCTCAAGATGAAGTTAGAAGCTCCTGTGTTACAAAGTCTTGACGGTTACGTATAGCTTTGGACGATATTGGTATCGACAATCAACGACAATTGCTTGAATATGCCGGCAAAGGTCACAGCTAAAGGCAGGTGACGTGGCCGCTACAATTCGCTTTCCTATCTTGCTTTGTTCGCATTGAACGTGTAGTAAATATGGTCAAGTTCACATCCTGAAGCCACTAGATAAAAAAAGTCTCTTAACAGGCCTAAATTCTCTTCAACAGCCACTAATTTATTTATTTATATTTATTTATTTATTTATTAGTTGATTTATTTATCTATTTTGCACCATTTACAGATGAAAACAGACGTCTATCTCCAACCCCTGTGCTACAAGAGATAACAATCGCTGCACCAGCTCAAACAAATATTGGAGTACTTCACCCTCTACTATTTCGAAGCACATATTCAGTAACCGACTTCTATGCAATCAGTTTGTCTCAGCTGAATGTTGCCTTCAAGTTTTCAGCGCAGTGATATATATGGTGTTTCAGATAAAAAGCTCCAAGCAAAACGAATAAAAGTAAGTACTACGCGTCTCCGACTATGCGGTACTATTTTTAGCTCTACGTGGCGTGTTTTTCCTGATCCGCCAAGTAGAGTAGATAACAAAAATACTTAATAAACTTTTTAGGCACTTACTCTAGACAAAAAAATGTAGAAAAATGGTAGTCATTATCCAGAAATAACTTAATTTCCAAGTTATGGTGAGAAAACGAAGCTGGTGAATTTCTTTTTGAGCAGCTGTTTAAGTGCGTGATAATAATAAAAAATACCACGTGAGTGGTGCCTTACGCGTGAGCCTTTTATTGCCCTCACATGTAAGTTGAACGGATCAAAAACTGCTTTTCGCGCACGAAGGTCTCTAGAGTAGGCTATTGGGACTACAATGAACGTCAAGCGATAGTTGGATGATACTGTTAAAAAAAGCAAAAAAATGAAGAAAGAAAAAGATGAAGGAAATAAAATTTAATGAAAAAGCTGCCACCACGTGCAATGCAATAGGAGACTGGAGTCAGCACTTGGCGCAGCACAGGCTTTCGTTTTTCTTTTCGGGCCGCAGACAAACCTGATGGTGGGAGAGAGCGTGACATTGTGATAAAGGAAGGACATTCTAGAAGTTCTTCAGTCATAACTCTATCAATTACATGCGATTCCTCTATACTGGATATTCGCAAGCAATACGGCACTATCGGCTGTCTGTTTGAAAAGTGTATTGCTTGTACTTCATCTATACATTTAGAAATTTATGTTTAGAACCCGTCTAACACAGCGTGGTGCGTGTAAATAAGCAGAACGAATGAAAAAGCGTTCTCTGCTTAAATTATTGGAAAGCTAGGTGTTGAAAAGAGATCAGCGTAATTGCAGATTTCAAAATGATTTATTTGAGACGTCATGGGAGGTTATATAGCGTGCTCGAACAGCCCTCTATCAGCCCTATGCAAAAATGAAGCCCTATGCAAAGTGAACAGCACACTTTCTTTCGCGTTCCGCGACATTTCTTAAGTAACACAATGACATACACCTGCTATTTTAGACTTTAGTCTTGCGGGCGTTGTACTCACTTCGATGTAGACGTAGTTTTTATTGTATCTCTATAGAACGAAATCCAGCTGAATCAAATACGGGGATCTTGCAGACCACTCTAAAGGTCCAAAATGGCCGATTAATTTCTCTGGAAATTCTCGATCAAGCTATGTTCGAGTGCGCCCGCAGCTGGTGTGGAGGAGCTTCTTCTTGCTTGGACCAGATATTCCGAAGCTGTGCCTGGGGAAGAAAGGGTCAGGGCAAGTCACTCAGTGGCCATTTAGTATTTCACTAAAGTAGTGTTCTGCGGTGAGTGTTCCTTCGAAAAAGACTGGGCCATTAAATATGCCATCATAAACGCCACACCAAACAATGAAAGACCACTGCCCCATGAACAAGAGAGGGAGAGAGCATAGCCTGCTCACAAGTAGCTGCCCCTGCATATTGGTTTTTCCGCTATAGTCGTGACTAGGTCGTAGACTCACAGGGCAAGGGCGGTGGTGCCGGAGCCACTTCATGCGAGGAGACTGCCTGCGGACTTGCCTGCGGCACCGAGTATCTTACGGTTGATTTTCCGCTGGTCGTTCACAGCCGGTTTCCAGCTAAGCCGGTCGTCTATAGTCACTAATAAGAAGCGCACCTTCACGCTCCACTGGATGGGGAGGCCCCTAAGCGAGAGCCGAGGCGTGGAGTAGTGCGTCGAGGCTCACGGGTGCACGAGCTGGGCTTTCGTCTTGGAGGCGACGAGCGCTGTTCCAATCCCGCTAAGCAATGCATCAACAGCGTCGATGACCATCTGTAGCGTAAATAGCCGCACGCAAGGATGTAGCCGGGCAGCTTGACAAGAGCCAGTTTAAACAGGAAAGAGCACGATATGCTACAGTGGGGGTGAACAGCACTGACGGGGCGGACACAGCTGATTATGGAGCCAACACGAGCGTGAAAAGTGCGGCCGCCCAGAAGCTCCCGAGGTATGCAAACGTCTGTACCCGCACACGCCGAAGTCACGAATTGGGTCAAGAATCGATGCGTAAGGCAGACAGCACAACGCACTCCTGTCATCGAGCAGTACGAGGATGACCTAATCGCCGTGCGACTTGCATTCCTCGAGGGTGGCGATCACGTTAGCCACCCGGTCAAAGTGGCCGTGCCTTGTGCAAAATGTGCTCTGTTCGGGAGGGAATGCGTCTGTTGCTGTGGCAATCCACCTAAAGGGTTGCAGTGTCATGGCTTTCATGGCCTTCCCTGCGGCCAAGGTGAGTGATACTGGCTGATAAGACGAGAGCTCCGTTTTCGGTTGGCGTGGCTTCAGGATGGGAACCACAAGCGCCCACCGCCGGCAGGCAGCTGACCCGTGCGCCACTCTTCGTTGTAGGCTTCCAGCAGTCGGTAGTGCACGGACGGGTGAAATCGCGCAGCACCTGGTAGGTGCAGGCCAACGACTTCAGAGGCAGACCGCTTCGTGCGGCTGTTGAGCACTACGGTCAGTTCGCTGAGCGTTATCCACTCCGTGCCCAGTGCGCGGATCTCCAGCCGATTGTCCTCGGTGGGAGGGTACTACCCGGAAGCGAACCACTCAGGCCTATTGAGTGAGGAGTGGCAGTCCGTGCAGCGGCTGTAACTAGCTCGGCCAACTCGTGCGCGGTGATCTTCATCGCCACAGCAACACAAAGAACCGGGGATCGAGGCTCTCTGGTTCCAAGGACGGGAGCGAAGATGCGCCAGACGTGAGCACGGTTCCGAAGGTAGTACAGCGACGAGCAGAAGCTACCCCAGCTCTGGTCGTGATGGCGTCTGGTGTGCCTGCGGCACACCCTGCCAATACAGTTAGAGACTCGCCAATGTTCTGAATTTCGAGAGTGTACTGACACAATTTGCGCCCTGCGTCGTACTGCCTCAACTTGTAAATCTATTTCACGCCATTGCGTCACCGAAACGGTGTGCAGCACGCCAAAAAGTGCTACAGAGTTCTTGCAAGTCAGAAATAATGCACCAATAGACGAACGAAAGTTTTGCCTCCACTGTTGCAAATACGCCGGAATGGAGCTTCGAGGAGCGTGCGTGATGGATGGAGAAGACGACGAGGTCAAAAAATAGGGACGCGCTAGGCATGGACAACTTGGGCTCTATGACGAATAAACGGGTCGTCTCCGCCTAACGTCTGTGGATCGGTATTTGTTACATTTGGTGCACGAAACCCGGGATCCGCCCTTCGGAGTCTCCCCTGAACGTCACGAACTAGGCGACCGCTGACCATTTTCGGAAGAAGCGTGGCTCGATCAGAGCTGGTGTTACCCGAGCCCTAGCAATGTTATCGAACCTGCTGCAGCAACCGGATCCTGACGCCTCCCCAGATTACCGGCCCCACAGAATTCCTGAAGGATAAGGAAGCATCACTTTCGAGGCTCGACGAGGTCATTTTGGCGGCAACGGATTAAGAAAACCTGGATCATAAAGTGGAAACTGCAGACGAGTACAACGCAAACATTTTTTACGCCATGTCACGAGCCAAGTTCTGGCTACAGGAACATGAGAAGGCAGCCACAATGCAGGCACGAGCCACTGGACCGGGCCAAGCAACCTAGAACTTCCGTACTCTGGCGAAGCATCAGAGCAGGTGAGAGCACACTGTCCGCTTGTGGTTCAACTGCCCAAGCTCCAGATACCAAATTTTGATGGTAGTCTGTGTATGGCAGTCCTTTTGAGACCATTTCGACCCTGCCATCCACAAGAATACCGAGCAACGGCGCATCGAAACATTCAAGTACCTCCTCACTTACTTAACTGGGAGCGCAATGTGAGCTGTCGAACGCATCCGTTTTAGCAGAGCAAAATTATGACCATGCGATCAAGACCCTCACAGATCGCTTTAGACGCCAAGATCTGCTTGTGAACGAGCATGTTGATAATTTCCTTGTGCTAAGCCCTGTGAAAAGCTCGTCAGACGTTCGAAAGCTTCGTCTGCTGCACGATAGTGTGCAGTTCCACGTTAATACCTTGGAAGGCCTAGGAGGTGCGCCCAACCAGTACACTGTGGTCTTAAACCGTGTCCTAATGCGATGTCTGCCGGAGAATCTCGCTATTATGTACAGACAAAATCCAAAAAATCGAACTGCGTTTCCAGCATCGCCGAAACGCCTGAAGACTGAACGCGGCTAGCCAAGGATTTACTAACGTTTGTCCGCATTCAAGTGGAAATCCGTGAAGAGGGCCGGTTACAGTCTCGTCGTGTGTCGCAAGACGAAGCCCGAACCTACACACCCGAAGAAACGTATGCCACAAAAATCATACCGTCAGAGTCCGCCCTAACGGGATCTACCTAGCCTGTTAGACTGGCGTACCCACTCTGCCGCAGCAAGGATCACATGATCGCTGCTTGCAATGCCAACCAATCAGCCGAAGAGAAGCGAGCGAGGCTACAGAACACCAATTGTTGCTTCCGCTGTGGAACACGAAACCACATCGCTGGAATGTGCAGGAAGTCATTCAATCTTGGGTGTGCTACCTGCCAGTGACGCCAGCTGACCATCCTCTGCGAGTTATCACGCCCAGCCGAAGATCCACACCCCAACGCAGGATCCCCAGCCTTCCCTCAATCGCCCCCATTAACCACGCGAACGGTCACTACCACCCAGAGACACGTTGAGTCCACTCGCGTATTGTTACAGACAGGTCGAATTTGGGCAGAGTCTGAAGACCACCGAGTTCTCGTGTGGGTACCGCTGGACAGCGACAGTCAGTGCACCTACATTCGTGCAGACCTGGCAAGGACGCTTCAGTGCTCCATCGTGTCACTTTTGTCACTTTTGGAGAATCCAAGTCACGAAGGCGACTCTGCACCGAGCGTGTCAAGGTGCGGCTTCGAAGCCAGTTCAACGATTCAGCAATTACCTCAGAAGCGCTAATGATTCCTGAAATTGGCTCAGTCACAAGCCCACCACTCGACTCCAACATTTCGCACCAACTTCTCGAACGGGAGTACAGCGTATATAGCTGACCACTTTCAACCGAGTACGTGGCAACCGGACGAGATCAGTGTCCTCATAGGATCGGACGCCTAATGGCAAGTCACAAGGGGCAAAATCGATTGCATCAGTGCAAGTATAACCACGATCGAAACCACCTTTGGATGGATGATGCAAGGCCCTATAAAGTCCGACAGCCAATTCTCAACAAGTGCATTGTTCGTCACGACTGACAATTATGACGTGTCGTAAATGTGGCGTCTTGACGAAATCGGGATCGACGCCACCTGTTTCCAGACCATTGGAAGTGACCCCAACCTGTCTGCATTTAAACAGGCCATCTCCAAGCAAGATGACCGTTATCAAGTGCCTCTGATGGTCGAACCGCCCGGGTTACCATCTGAAAGCAACATTCGCTGACTGCAGCTGTACGTCGACTGAAAATTCAAATTAACCGCTTCTGAGAGCAGTCATCACTGCTAGAAAAATACGACCAAGCGATTTCAGCTTTATCTCAACGATGGTCATGCCAGAAGGGTACCGGATGAGCAACTACTCAAAGCCAACATCTACAATATGCCCTATCACGCCGTGGTTCGTCGTGAGGCTGTAACAACGAAGCTTCGCGTGGTATTTGAGGCGTCATCGCATGAAGCGGGTCATGTTTGCCTTAACGATGTACTCTCGAAAGGCATAAAACTTGGGGCGGACGTACGTCATTCAACTCCTATTAACTCCCGTTGCCACCCTGTGGTTCTCTCTGCTGATATAAAGAAAGCATATCTGCAGTTTCTCATTCGGCCTGAAGACCGAGGCCTGTTACGCTTTTTTTGGCTGGAAAGATTACCGACTAAAAAAGAGCCCATGCTACCCACAACGACGTGGAGAATGACGAGAGGTCCCTTTGGAGCCGCATCCAGCCCATTCCTTTTGGCCGCTACACTTCAACACTACTTATCGTCTTGTAAGCAGAAATACCCAGCCACAGTAACCCTCTTAGAACAGGCCTTCTATGTGGACGACCTTCTAATAGGACTACCGAGCACGCAGGAGGCATTGAAGCTGTATGAAGAAACAAAGCAGATATTTAGGGAGGCCAAAAGGGAGCTCCGCAAAATGGGCTTCTAATTGTGACAGCTTCAAGGAGCAATTCCTCCGTGATAAATGTGCTATTGAAAATGAAGCAGGTGACAGTCACACGATGAAGATTCTGGGAGTTCCTGAAAACGTTCTGGTGACAGCTACCTCCTCACAACTGAACATGCTGCTACTTCGCATCTGCGATGCCTGCGACCAAACGCGTGGCACTGCAAACGTTGGGCAGAATTTACGACCCCTTTGGATACCTCAGCCCATTTACCGTGAAAGCCAAGATTGTATTCCAAGATCTTCGGAAGAAGAACATTGCATGGGATGCGATCAAGCCAGATGAAGAGCAAGTCAAGTGGAACAGCTGGTGCTCAGAGCTGAATGGCGATACGTGTGTCCGCATCCCACGATACGTGTTCATGAGAGACGACGTCATTCACAGTCGAGCTGCATACTTTCGCTGATGCCAGTCCAAGAGCGTAGGGCACGTGCATCTACGCCCGTGTAAGATCTGAATTTGGCATCTGCTTCACACACCTGTTAATCAGCAAGGGTAGACTTGCTCCGATCAAGCTGGTGTCACTTCTGCGCCTGGAGCTCCTCGCGTGCGTCATCGCAACGCGGCTAAGCTGCTATGTCAAAAAAGTGCGGTTTCTTCAACGCGCTCCAGGGTTCTTCTGAACAGATTCGCTGGTGGCACTCCACTGGATAAGGGGTTCATCAACCAAACTAGACCCTTTGTAGCACACCGGGTTGCTGAGATACAACAATTGACCAATCTATCACAACAGTTTCATTGTGGCAGCAAGGACAATCCCGCTGACGGTATTACTCGTGGAGCATCACATACTAGTCTCATCGAATGTAACTTGTGGTGGCACGGCAAAACATGGCTCTCTGGCCAGGAAAAACAATTTGAACGCGCAAGCAACTCCGAGAATTGCACCACAACAGAGATTTCATTGGACGAATCGAGCGATTTTCAAGGCCCATCTATGCGAAGTACGTCCGTTTGTCCGTCGGGTGTTCTCGTCCGTCAATGAATCTTGCGCGTAGAAGACTACAGCTCTATTACGAGGCTGCTACGAGTCACCGCATGGATCAAGCGCTTCGTCCGTAAGGTTTTGCGTCACTTCCCATCAGTATCTGGACCTATCACGGCAGAAGAGTTATTATAGGCTGAACATTTTTGGCTACAAACCATTCAAGGACAATCCTTTCCCAACGAAGGTCTTGTGCTGCGCAAGGGTCAGCCGTTACCCTCAACATCTCGTGTTCTTCGCCTTTGTCTGTTTATGGATAATGACGGCCTTCTTCGCGCCGGTGGACGGCTGGACCAGCTTTGTGCTAATCACGACATACGCCATCCAATTCTCCTGGCAGATAATAAGCTCACCAGCCTTATCGTATCAGCGGCACACGTGCGCACTATCCGCGTAGTTGTTGAAGCAACATTAACGGAGCATCGAGAACGCTTTTGGCTGCTGAAGGGACGCCAGACAGTAAAGGAAGGAGGAGGTAAGTTTATTTACAGAAAGGCAGAGAGGTCGGCCTGAGCGATAGCTTGCTCTAGCCTGCTACTCTACACTGGGGGAAGGGAAAGGGGAAAACAAAAATTAATGGATGACGATGGTGAGATAGAGAGGTGAGCATGTAGTGTTCTTTCTAGCTGAGACACATTTCATAGCCGCGCACATAGTCCAGTTGTTTCCAAAAAGGTTATAACTGCTCTTGTGACCGCAGTTGCACTGTTCGTGTCTGACCAAGGGCCCAACATGGTCTCATCAGTTAATGACCTACTGCGATATAGTTCAGTAGAAGAAATCAGTGTTTGTCGTTCACATGCGTATACTGGGCAGACACAAAATATGTGCTCAAGTGTTTCTGGCACATCACAGTGTTCACAATTAGGACCGGTGTCACTGCGACCGATGATATGTGCGTAACGTCTGGTGTACGCTACACCAAGACAAATGCGGTGGATCATACTTGTGAGTTGCCGTTTCAATTTAGGGGGAATGCGGAACCTCATTTCCGGGTCCCATTTGTGAAGTCGCTGGTGTCGCCGTTCCGGTTTGGCCCAGTGCTGAAGTGTGTAGCTGCGCATCACGAAGCGAAGCAGGGCGTTCGTGTCAGCTCGTGAAAACGCAATGCGTACTTCAGGGGCACTGCTTAAGGTATTTTTTACTGTAAAAACATAGTTTCGAAATGCAGGATTTGTAAACGACGGAAGGCAGCAGCAGTATCTGCACCAATGGCCCCTCTACATCTTGAGAGAATTAGTGAAGCAAGCGCACTCACCATTGTCGAGCTCGATTACTGTGGGATCTTATACATTAAACTAGCAAGTGGTTCAGCATAGTCCTACATCCTTCTTTTTTCATGAGCAGTCACACGGGCGGTACACGTGGAACTAACCTCAGACATGACTACCGCAGCAACACTCCTCGCCTTCCACCGTTGGTTTCCTTCGACGGTATACTCCGACAACTCTCAAACCTTCCTCAGCTGCGCAAAAACATTTGCGTCTATACTACCAGCACTCCGGGAGTACGCGGCCGAGCTACGGATACAGTGGAAGTTCATCGTAGAAAGAGCTCCATGGTGAGGTGGATAGTGGGAGCGTCTCATTCGCTCAACAAAAAACTCCTTGAAACGCTCGTTGGGACGCAGCAGCCTCGGCATGCAAGCCCTCACAACTGTGCTGTGCGAGATGGAAGCAGTAATCAATAGCAGACCACTGACGTATCTCGAGAGCGAACCCGTTGAGCTCCAGCCATGAACTCCATCGCATTTCTTGTTAGGGAAGCGCAGAATTTTCCTGCCACAACAAATTGACTCCTCCGAGCTTCCGACCACAGTTGACTTGAACCGCAAGGCTCTTCATCGCCAACGTATCATAGATGAGCTTTGAAAAAGATGGAAACGAGCCTACCTGCTACTACTGCGTTCAGCTCATAACAGCCCGTCGTTCATCAACCAAACTACAGATCGCTGATATAGTGCTAGTGTTAGAGGACAACACACCTGCAACATACTGGAAGCAAGGTCGAGTGATCGCATTACTGCCCGGAATAGACAGCCTAGTGCGCACGTGCTCAGTGCGTCTAGCCAATGGTTCAGTAGCGAATAACCCGGTGCAAAAACTCTGCGCCCTCGAAGCATCAGATTAATCTTGGCCCGCCCCGAAAGATGTTGCAAAATGCGCCGGAACGGAGCATCAAGGAGCGTGCGCGATAGATGGAGAAGACGAAAAGGTGGAAATAGGTACACGCTGTGCATGGACAGCTTGGACTCGATGACGAACAAACGGGTCGTCTCCGCCTAACATCTTCGGATCGGTTATTTGTTACATCCACAGCCACTGCTCAGTTGGTCGCGTGATGGAAGACAGACAACGTGAGAGATGGGCTCAGAGAATTCGATGTATGCTACAAGCCCTGGCGCTGAATTCTAGAGGTGGTTTCCGATTACTTATTCTCCATCATCCGCGAAATCTGCAATGAATTTGGGCGCTGGAACACAAAGCAATTTTACTGAATGAAGTTGCGCACTTTATGGCAAAAGCTTCTCTGGCAGACCCAGTTCTCTCTGTCCTTCTAGTTACCGCGTTTGTCTCTGCGGGAAGGTTCAGAAAGTGCGCATTTTTTGTATTCCAAGTCTCGATTCATCACCGGACTCTCTGCACCTACAGTTCTCTTGGAGCGGGAAATGCATGGTGTGTTGCAAGACGGACTGAGTTCGTAATGACCTGAATGCGTTGTAGAATTCCAAATCTTATTTTTTTACTAGCACAAAGCGGGTTTGCGATCTCCTATTTTTGCTCTTTTCGAAAACTTGTTGAGCTACCGACGTGTATTCTTACACAAAAAACGAAGTATCAAAATTATATAACGTCAGTGTGGTCTACATGTTACGTCGGCCGTTCTGTTATCTTTCGGGGCCTCTGCTCGGGGACACTCGGACAGTAATATTTTAAAATCTGTTGAGCATCTATATGCGACTCGAATACATTCGGTAGGTGTATTGACGGCCAATGATTCTTCATTATATCTTCCTAGGCAACAAAATCTTTGGTCACTGGAAAGTTACACAAAATAGTGCAGTATAAAAGTAAAATTATTCATAAGTATAGTTACATTAAACGTTCAACGCTAACCTATTTTACCTTTTAAAAATATCAATCATATACAGAGTATGTTTGATCCTACCGACTCTTCACCGATTCCCCTGAGTAGGTAGGTGCCAGTATTCTAAAGATCATGAGACGATCATCATCATCATCATTCATTAAACGGACTTCCCCCTTTGTAGCGCTTCCAAAGTGTTTTTTTGTTATATTTATGTTTTTTTCTCCCAAAGTGGGCTGCGTATAAACGAAGAGTCCCCTGGCGGCCGTTTTTAGCACGCTCATTCTGTCTTGACGTGATAGTCAGGCATAATGGCATGTGAAACGCTCGTTATGCGGCACTTTCAGCTAAAATAAAAACGTGATGCTTATGTCCGCCCATAGAGTGGACATTATGCGGTACTTGATCAACAGTGCAGAGTTTTCTTGATCGATTCAAGCTTCAACTGTATGAAGTGTCTAATATCGCAAAGGAACAATTTTGTTTGAATATGTACCTGTTATTTTCCCGATTGTTGTAGTGTTCCTCGTTTTATTATTTATGTTTATGTTATTGAATATTTCTTCGTATTGTTTTGTTGTACCTCTGTTATAGGTACTGTTTTGCTGTACCTCTGTTATTTTGGGCATTTTGTGAGAATGCTCAAAGTATTTAAATATGAGAAATTCATCGCAGAATGGTAATAAAAATAAGCTGTGGCAATATTTTTTCGAAAGTGGCAAAACTAATACCGGACCACATTTTTTAACGCTGGATATAATGATTGCTTGGTACATATGCCAATAAGGACAGTCATGAAGACTATTGCTTCAGAGTGAAGAAAAAAAAAACGTCGAATTGGCATTTTTCTTTATACTTTGCATATTACTAGACGACATTTATTCAAATCATAAAAAAATTGTTTCTGAACACTACCCGGTTAATGACGAATCCCCCAGCGCCGGTGTGTGCCACGGTTTAAGGTTATACCCTTCTCTACTCCATTCGTCGTTCTTCCAAATTTTGTGTCCATCTTTGTAGCAAAATTTTCAGCGATCATTCTAACTCTCCAAGAGTCCCGCAGTTTCTTTCCCGGATTCACTATCGTTACCGTCTTGCGTCGCTTTCAACACATTACGTCTGCGGCATATAGGTATGAAGTTCATTTGCAATTCAAAGGAATATTATTGCATTAAATGTTCGAAGCGCGTGCAAAGGCATCATTTATAGGCCGGGTTATTTATGTATTTCCGTCATTCATATTCATTATAAGGCTCAATTCATGTCAAATGAGTTTTCTGTGCCATCAATAACAACCGAATTGGAACTTCAGCACTTTGAGATAGTAAAATATGTCATACACGAGATATTGAAGTAGCTATCACTCAATTACACGTCATCAGACTCCATATTTAAATTTTTATTCACACTACAGATGGTCTGAAAGCACCCCCTGATTGTTATTTTTGCGCAGTACAGGAGACAACAAAGCATTATCAAGTTTTCTGTAATGAATAGTTTAACTTGTGCAAAATTAGTTTGGGGGCAGCAATTTGACTTTCGTGTCAGCTGCTTCTATCACTACCTTGAACTTGCCCTTTACTGCTCGCCAGCCACATACGCCCACTGACCACGCTCGAGATCTGTACGTCTCCTCTCAAGTGAGTCGTCCGCGCTGGCGCGTCCCGCCCATGTCGCAGTCAACATCGCAAAAACAGCATGGTCAGCGTCTCCACTAGTTTGGTACATTTTCTGGACTAGGTGAACTTTATGCCTCGCGCATACGCATCAAAATACGCACGTACGTTGCTTGGACTCTCCAACCTGCAAGCTTCTACAACCGACTTCAGGAGCTCCCTGCAACCAAAACATTCTTTCTTGTGATATTTGAAATCCACTTGCGTCAGTAACGCACATAAGTTTAACGACATGCTCGCACGTAATGCTGTGGAAATCGGTGCTCGAAATGTGATTAAAAAAGAACAAAAACAGGAACGCTGACGAGCACACGAAAATTTGTTTCGAATAGGGTCGTTGTACTTCATTGCGATGCAGAAAACACCACATTTCAGACAAACGACCAAAACACAGGCAACCGAAGTGAAGCTGTAAGGGGTCCCCGCCAGTCGGCACCGTGATCACAACATTGAGATCGTTGATGTCTTTACTGGCGGATGGTCAATGAATAACTGGAGTGCACTAGTGAAATCTCAAAACACGTCATAATCTTCTCGTTGTCGCAGGATGCTGAGACCCCGTTAGCTTGCGCACGCTGTTCGCCCTCGAAGTAAAATAACTTTACGAACACACTCCATACTGTGCTGAAAAAGCTTTGCATATGAAGCTATCAAGTGAGGACAACAATTCTAGCTTGAAATTACACGTCACACCGCATTCAAGCAGTGCCTTAATTATCTGAGGATTTTTCAAATGCCTTTCACGTATAGCTTGCCCAGTGCAGCAGTGCAGCAGTGCAGCAGGGAAAAATGTCAAGGTACTAGAGTACCTTGACATTTTTACCAATCTTTGGTGTCCTGGCCGAGCTTCCAACAGTGAAGCCGCAGGTGGGGGCGAGCCGGGCCACGCGCCAAGATGTCGACCAACAATGACCGCATGCCTGCGCGTGGTGGCTACGCGTGTAAACGGTGGAAGACGAAGAAGCGAGTTCCCTCTCCATCTTACTCCCAAGCTCGAACCTTTATCAATTATTCCAAATTTAAAAATGACCTAGAAGTTGCTTTGACTACCCCCACTGAAGACAACGATGAAAATAAAGCCATGAAATTAAGTGCGGTAATTAAAAGAACGTTCAAAAAAGCAGAATTTTCTATTGAGTCTGATACGAGAAAGCCTTGTAGTCAGTGGTGGAATTCTGAGTGCTCTCGTGATCATAGACGACGACAAGCGGCTTGGAAGCAGCTAATTCATAATCAGTCCCCCAAAAATTGGGCAGATTACAAGTTTATTGCTGCTACATTTAAGCGCACCGTGGCTAAAGCTAAAGAAGACTATGACAAAAAACATTTCGACTTTCTTTCCAAACCTAGAAATAAGAAAGCGTTATTCCGATATATGAGATCGCGCAAAATTCTGCCGTCTCTAGCTAACTCTGATTATGACAGGTTATCGACGGAAGAAATGACTAATTCGTTAGAGGCAATCGGAAGAGGTTTAGCTAACAGATTTTCGTCGACTTTGACAATCAACTGGCAAAAGTCCTCTATAAAGACTGACTACGAAAAAGTGACATTGTCCGAAATGTCAAGCGTAATTAGAAACTTACCCTCTTCGGCTCCTGGTCCTGACGGTATAACAGTTCCTATGATTAAAATTTTATTCCAGATATCACCCGGCGACGTCCTCAACCTTATAAACTATTCCTTAAGCAATGCCTGGATACCACATGACTGGAAAATAGCTAGAGTGATTCCCATATTAAAAAAACAAGGGTCAGGTTTTAACATTGACAACATCAGACCAATCTCTCTAACATCTCACCTGATCAAAATTATAGAGAGAGTTCTCAATAATAGAATAAAAGTTTGGATGGCTGACAAGCTAATATTGAAACCATTTCAAATAGGTTTTCGTAGCGAATGCTCAATTTGGTGTGCTCATGCCGACTTAGAGAGCCGAATACAGCTTGCCCGAAAAAGACGACAATACGCGGTACTAGTAACACTAGACATAGCTAAAGCTATGATAGCGTTGAGCACTCAATTTTATTGAATTCTTTACACGAATGTGACTTTCCGCGATATATTGTTGATTGGGTAGCAGAGTTTCTAAAATCGAGAGAATTTTATTGTGCAAAGGATGGATGTCACTCATCTAAATTCAAACAGCAACGTGGAGTACCTCAAGGGGCGGTCCTATCTCCGCTGTTATTCAATGTGTTGATGAGCTCAATTCCATTGAACGAGATATCACTGTCTACATTTATGCAGACGACATTGCATTTTTCGTTGCAGACAGTGACATTTATTCTTTGCATCAAAAATTGCAAAAGTACATGTATTCTCTTGAAATTTGGCTGCATTCAATTTCATTGTCTCTAAACATCAGTAAAAGTGCGCTCCTGGTGTTCCCTATAGCAGATTCTATTCAAATTTCAGTACTTTATAATCAGGAACCGATTCCACAAGTAGAGTCTATCAAATATTTGGGCATTATTTATAACGAGAAACTTAACTGGAGCCCTCACATAGACTATAACGTGGCAAAGGCACAACGAGCTTCAGGCTTATTGCGAAGGTTGAGCAACAGAAAATATGGGTTACGTAGACACACCTTATTAATGATATATAAAATGTACATGCGCCCAATACTCGAATTTGGGTGTATATTATTTTCGGGTGGCCCTACGTACAAAATTAAACCGTTAGTTCTATTAGAGCGAGAAGCGTTACGGTTGTGTTTGCGACTCCCCAGGTATGTCGCTACTAATGTACTATATCAGGAAGCTCGCATACCAACTATTCTTTGCCGATTCCGTATCTTAACAGTACAAACATACTTGAAATTTTACGGCTTATCAGCGAGACGGTCTGCATATGCCTTTATTAGTGACCCCGACGCCTTCTTCCTCGCTCACTGGCCACGCTTTCGTACTCCCCAGATTATTTTTGTACAAAAGAAACTTGAAAGCATAAAGGTGGATATCAGATCGGTAATTGGAACCAAAGCATTAAATCACAATATTACGATAGAATGTGATGAAATTTTTCCCCCACTATCTAAGTTTCAATCTTCGAGTTACTTAAATGACAGGTTAGAAGACTACATAGCTCATGCGGAAATAAAGAACATAATAGCCACAGACGCTTCTGTGAATAAAGAAAAGGCAGCAGTAGGAATCGTCTCAGATTACCTCGGTTGGTCATTCTCGGTAAGACTACCAGACTTCACTCCGGTTTTCGAAGCTGAGCTCCTGGCTATTATTTAGCGCTACGAAAACTTCCTTCAAACGAAGAGAGTGCAATGATAATTACTGATTCTCTTTCGCTGTGTACTACTCTCACAGCTTCAGAACAATCAAGAGCTCTAGCGACATTACAAACATTAGTTCCACCTCATGTGAAGTTCCTGAAGTTAGTCTGGGTCCCGGGACACTGTGGCATACGGTTGAATGAAATAGCCGATTCACTATCTCGAGCCACACTTGATGGCCCTGTGATCTCGGTACTACCAGAATCGGAACACATAGTGTCGATCAGATATAGAAAATGGGCTATTTATACGGATATTATGGAAAATATTACTAAATATACGGACTATCAGCACCTAACATACCCCTGGAAACCTCAGTGGAGTCAATCTAAAAGTTAGAAGTTATTTTAACCAAATTTCGATGTCGTGTCCCTCCATTAAACTTTTACTTGCACAGAGCTGGTCTGGCGATATCCCCCCTGTGTCCATTCTGTGAAGAAACGGAAACAATAGAGCATTACTTTATAACATGTAAAAACTATTCATTAATTAGGAAAAGACTTTTAATTGTTCCGTTTCAAGCAGTAGGTTTAAATTTAACTGCAGATAATGTTCTAAGTTTCGGTGCCTTTAGCTTGGGACATTGCCACAGGAGCGTATTCGATGCTGTATGCAATTTCATTCGAGAATCAAAGCGCATGTCATAATATGCCTGCTTAAATATATTTCTGAAGACACTTGTCTAATTTTGAATGAAATTTGCATATTCATTTGATTGTGACCGGGTGAGATAAGCTCGATTGTCTGGTCTACTCAAAATTTCTGTCTTCCACTGTAGTATTACCTCACCTTTTCTCTTCTTGATTCAATCTTCAATTATTGTTTAGTTTAATATTCCTTATTAGTTAATTATTATTTTCTATTACATCATTAGTTTTTTCATTAAGGATAAACCTTTTAATATATCTCATATAGGATACTTCTAGATTTCATGGCCAATCCCCCATAGTGGGTATGTGCCAGTGCGAAGGGGCAACAACAACAACAACAACTCACGGGCAGCTCGCGCTATTCGACCGTCAGGCAGGCCGCCTGCTTCGACGCTCGTCCGAGGCCTGATGTCGCTGCGGCTCGGCGCCAGTCCTCTGCGCAACCACCTTCGGCCCCCGAAAGCAGAGGTGAGCGTCGTCCTCTTATAGGGCAGACGGAGTATTCGACTGCGGTCATTGTCAGCACTCAGGCTTTCTTTCGTCCCGCATGCTGCCGAACGCCATCGCCGTGGATATTGAGGCCTTTAGAAGCACTGGACGTATTCCAAACGCTGACGAGGCGGCTTACGAGCAATGCTGGGTGAATCAATCGATACCCACCGACTGATTATTAACGCTATTACTTCGTACGGCTGGGGTAAATGTTTCATTGAAAATTGCGGTACTGCATGAGCGCGCGTTCATGCCACTCACGAGCCAACCTTTTCTTCCTGCACGTGTCGCGATGTCCACACTCGCATCGGAACTCCGGCTCGAAATATCTCCTTAAAATAAACTGCCCTAGTTTATCTTTATTTCGTCTGACGTACATTAGTGGGCGCTCCAAATGTGTAAAGAAGCACGCTTCGCCACAACGTTCACGTTGGGCTGTTTGCCGTGGTCTCATCGTTCGCACGCCTTTTTCTCCGTTCGGCCATTGTTTGGGTGCCACAGGCTACGTCTTCCTGGGATATGCATTCCGACAGTTATTGAATTTAAGCCACTTCCTTGCCCCGCATTGTTATGGTCTTAGGTCAATTCTGCGCGCTCTTTCTATATCACAATAAAAATACGAGCCTCCACTTTTGTTAATAATATAAATTGGCAGATTACACGCACAACGGGAATTGATGATATGCGAAGCACGAATGACAAATGTTGATATGTCGCTTTAAAAATGCGCGCCAATATTACGACGTGACGACTTGAAGGTAAATGATGCCGTACATGACTTCCGTGTCATCATTATCATGTTTGGATGTGTCGTTTACCTTCGTCATCTATTCACGTCACGTGATACCAAAATTAGTATATGTAGAGCTAGCGGAATGGTCACTAGCACGCAATGAGCGTGGTATGTTGTCAAGTTCTTACATGGCGTGCGTGTCAGGGCTATCATGTTTGCACTAGTCATAAATTTCGTCATCCAATTGGTTGACGAAATATATGACTCTGGTTCGACGTCATGTAACACAATATTTAGTATACGTGGAGCTAACAAAACGGCTGCGGGCGCATCGTGAGGAGCCCAATATACTTTATTGTAGCGTTTACGCGCGCGCACGCTGGGCACCGCAACGCAACGTTAGCAAAATGCAAGCACTCTTTAGTCTGACGCCAGGTGCGACCAGCTTCTGTCAACGCGGCCCGACGGCAACCGGCGCGAAATGCGACATGCCGCGTTTCGCGCCGATGTGTAACCCAGACAACACTGCGTCTCCCTGTTTTCGTGACGGAGGGACGGTGGACGCGCCGAAACGCGGAAACGCGCATGCGTCCAAGCAACGCAGCTCGGCGCGCCGCCGGCGAGTATATAGCAGGGCCGGTGCCTGGCGTGGCAACGCCAACGTGACACGACAAAATGAACGCCGGCAAGCACGCACACCACGTCACGTCAAAAGTGTATTGGCGCCTTGACTGTGGCATGTAGTCATGTTCTCACATGACAGGCATCCCTTGCTTATCATGGTTGCACCAGTCACATATTTCGTCATCCATTAGCGTCACGTAGTGCCAATTTGCTTATGTGAAGCTATCGGAACAGCCTGCGAGCGCATCAAGAGCGTAAGCTAGTAATGTGTTACATGACACCCATCGCATGTTTATCATGTTTGCACCAGTATCATAACAAACGTCATTCATATCACGTCCGGTAGTTCCAAATTTGGTATAAGTGAAGCTAGCGAAACGGCCGCAAGCGCATCATGAGCGTGGCATGAAGTCATGTTGTTCCATGACAAGCATCTTACGACTATCATGTTGCAGCAGTCACATACCTTCGTCAACCATTCACGTACCATAATACCAAATTTGGTATATCGATGACGCTGGGAAACCCCCGTCTGCGAGCGCATCATGAGCCGTGTCATGTAGTGATGTTGTACATGACACGCCTGTCATGATTTTTTAGGTTAGGGTCTGTCGCTTGTATTCTCCATGAAATCATGTGTACCATACATGTTTGCAACACATGCTGTATGAACCAAACCACCGCAAGAGCTGCCGGGACCATGAACATTAAATCATGACTTCATGACTAAATGTCATGATTTCATGTCATTACTACTCTGACAAATATGTCTTCATACAGTCATGTTATGGCATACCAAGTGTTAGTATCGATACATTATCGAAACGGCCAGGAGAACTAAAATGTCGTAGGATGGTTAGATAGATAGATAGATGATAGATAGATAGTAGATAGATAGATAGATAGATGATAGATAGATAATAGATAGATATAGATAGATAGACAGACAGATAGATAGATAGATAGATAGATAGATATATAGATAGATATATAGATAGATAGATAGATGATAGATAGATATAGATAGATAGATAGATAGATAGATAGAATATAGATAGTAGATAGATCGATAGATAGATACGTTCAAAGCCGCCGAAGTTCGCTAAGAAATGCGTCGCATTTAAAAAAATGTTTATACTGTCGACGGATAACCAACGTTTTTTCTGTATAAACTATTCTATAAACAGGCGCCTGACTGTCACATAGTACTCACATTAGGACATTTAAATTTTGCGGAACGTGTCACGTATCCACTTCAATTGCCAGATCGGACCGTCATCTCATATTTCAATATCACGAGATGGCGTAGTTTCAGCATTTCGAAACTATAGTGGGCTTTGACCAGTACGAGGTGTCTTTTTCCTGCCAAGAACACAGCGGATGGACTTCGATTCTACAGCTCCTTTTCTGATCTATATTATTTCAAACAACTGCAGAATATTCTGCAAGGATTCCATCGCTCGGATCATTTCTCTGCCCTTCGCTGCAGTGCGATCAAGTCGTCATTCGTTGTCTTCTCACTTACTGCTTTTAGATAGAAATTTTAGAATGGTGGGCCTGTGAGTTTCAAACAACACCGCACCAACTTCAATCTGAACCAATATCTTCATATAAAGATCACAATTCTTTGTTTTGCTGTAACTTGGGCTCTATTCTACTCACAGGTTGCTTGTCGGAGACCCCAGATCACAGAGATCAAGGCAGGTGCTGAACGTATCCTAACTTCTTTTGCTCTTCACCACGGTTAGTATTGTTTTTTTTTCGCAATCCTCAAGTGTAGGTTTTTTCACAATTGAGGACAGCCTGTGCAGGGATGTTGCTAATTGTGCGAGACGTGAAATAATGTTACATTCACCTTTGTAGGTACGTTTGCTTTATCGGCAGCACGTTTAGATTAGTGAAAATCTTGAATGAGACATAAGGTAAAAAACAACTGTATCAAGCTGCGCATGTAATTGGTAGGGTCAAAAGAGAGAATCGTAGCCATTTCAGCGAAGAGCTGTGTTTTCTTTTTTCAAATTTGGCCTCTGAGAATTTTCGCAATCTGGCCAATTTCACTGTCGAAACATAAAGCAAAGAGCGCCACCGCGATACTCTTCCGGGGTCCATTCAGAATTAGATGTATCTATAGCATTGTTATGTTTGTAGTTAGCATGCTTGGCACGGATAGCTTACTGAAGCAGGAGAAACACTATTGAACGACAAGGTTTGAGTGTGGCTCAAGCCACGATTTTTCGTCGCTTCAGTCTGGACGTTTCGGTTATAAACAACCCCGTCAATTTCTAGCCACAAATTTTCTACGATGCAAGCTTCGTAACGCACTGAAACTTGTGCTCTTATACATTACAGATTACCCATGACGCATACTCGTATACCGTGGGCCGTGCTTGCACGTACTGGGCGAACATGACTAGAAACGGTTTTGTGACGCGTTCGCTGTACTCCTTTTCTAAAGAGCACCCGGTGTTAAGCGGACAGCGAAGTGTCTTTGGTTCGCATAATGAAAAACCACTTGTGCTCCACAGCGGTAGTGCCAGGATGGTTGGAATGTCTCTCTGTGCAGGCCATGCCGTTACGGCCGCATCGACATGGTCACGAGCATATCTCGCTGCATCTCGTCCGCCACCGTGGAGATCATCAAGGGTGGCCGCTCGTGCCCGTCGCGGTCGCCGAGTGGGTGCATCGGTGAGCCCTCAGGCCTCCGTGACCAATGGTGTGCGTGGTGAAGGTGTGGTCTCCCAGGTCCTCTGTCACCCGCAGCAAGCGTACGTCCTCACCTGCAGCCGTGCACGTGGTGACTGAGAGAGCAGCAGCCGCCGCGGAAAGCCACCCATGCACCACACGTTGTCACACCGTCGTCGCCTGGGCGCCGGTCGATCAACGAGTGCATCGTGACGGAGGAGCAGCCCCCATCACCCGGCCTGTGCGTCGTCATGGAGACAAGCAGGTCTGCGTCACTGGGTTGAGCTCATGAAGGATCGTCCTCAACTCTCGTCATCCAAGAGTGGACGAAGCGAAGCGCTCTTCAATGCACTTGCCGGCGAGTGATACCTGTGGGTCGTTGCCCAGACTTCCTGTCCACGAATTGAAAAGTGGGCACCTACCTCTATGGCAGTGTGTGAGTAGGCGCGGTGCACACGCATCCGGAAGGCCTCAAAATTTGCTTGACATGTAAAATAAATTTGACCCCTTTTATTGTCGGCTGAATGCACTCTTCAAGGAAGACTTGCTATTTTCTGAGGCTTTAGAAGGCTTCAGTTGGTATGGTAATGCTGTCTGAAATATCGGCGGTAAATGTGGGAGTCACTTCCTAGCCAAGGAGCCACTGGGACGTGCCAAATGTTTATGAGCAAGCAATATAACCATAATGTGCCGCAGTAAGACAGAAACAGGCGACAGCAACAAAACCATAGAAAAGGTGAAGCATGAAATGCTGGCCCTTGCCCACGGGAAGCGAATGTTAAACGGAAGCTGTTCCAGCTCTGCATACAGTGTGCGCCTGAAAATGATTGTGATGATTATTGCTAGCGTTCTCAAAACCGTGATTTGATTACGAAGGACACCGTATACTGGAGGGCCCCGGAACATGCACGCATCATGAACGGGTATCATGACCGGGTATGTGCCGCAGAGTCTGACAAGCCTCGCTACTCAGCGCTACGGCATGACCCGTGATAATCGCCATTGGTGAGTGAACGAGAAGCGAAAGAATTGGAATGAAAGAAATAAAACATATAATTGTGAATAAAAATTTTTTATGACGTGGCACTAAAACACTTGTACCCTCCACCCGAAGCATCTTCCTAACTACTCGGCTCTCCAGGCACGCAAGCCGAGCTTGTTATAAAATTAGGTTCAATAGTCGGGAAAGGGAAGTGAAGGCCAGAAGGAGGAAAGAATAAAACGCAGCACAAAATATTGCCACAAGGCAGTAACGAGAAAGAGAGAGGTAGAGAGATGACGTGGCTGCGTAAGTTTTGACTGACCCCGGCTGCGACGGACGGTCAACTTCTCTTACGACATGTCATCGAATTAGCGCACATGCAGTCTTGTATTTTTTCTTGCTTTATTTTCGAAAATTACGCTTCTCTGTGAGCTGAACTTGGTGGTTTTGCCCGCGTCTGCGGTGCAATAAGCAATAGAAGACGTTGACATTAAGAAAATCTATCACAACGAAGCAGGAACTGATATGATACTCTTGGTATTCCGATTCCCACAGCGCGTCATAATGGAGCATATATGTGCACGTGCTTTCCACTGTGGATTACCAAAATTTGTAGCACGGAACGTTTTCTACTTAAAGGTCAGATTCTTCTTTCTTTTCTGCGCATTTTTATTTATTTACAGGTTCTGCAGGCCTATACTTAGGCCCAAGCAGGAGGGGCAAAAACACAAAAAAAAGTACAATGTCACAGCACTTAATTAGACAACTTATAGTGCACTTGCACAACAGAGTTACGGCACATAAACAGTGATCAGAACACTCATGCGCAGCAGAAGTCAACTAACTACATTACTCGGGCACTGCGAATACACACCATATGGATACATCATTCAGAACTAAACAAAAAAAGTTTCAAGCTGTTTTTCAATATCTTCGGACTGAAAAGCACTTATTGGTAAAGAGTTCCAGTCAGCAATAGTCCTAGGGAAAAAACTATTTTTAAAAGCAGTGGTACGGGCAAAAACTGGCGCCAATGAATATTTATGCTTATGTCTTGTTTTTCTAGAAGATAGAGGTTTCACACAGTTGGGCAGACTTGTTGTAACTTTACCGGAAAGAATTTTGTGTAGGAACGTTAACCGATTAATTTTCCTGCGAGTTTCCAGTGTTTGGATATCATTTAGTTGCATAAGTTGTGTTGGCGAATCATATCTTTTATATTTACTAAATATAAATCTGACAGCCTTCCGTTGAACTTTTCAATCAAGGCAATATCTTTTTTACATTGAGGGTCCCAAACAACCGAGGCATATTCAAGTTTTGATCGGATGCAGGTGTTATATGCCAATAATCTAGTCTCCTTCGTTGAGGATTTAAGTTTCCTCTTAAGAAACCACAGTTTCCTAAGTGCAGCCGTGCATATGCTTGTAATGTGGTCTGACCACGTAAGTGACTTTGTCAAAGTGACTCCTAAATATTTGTATTTTTCTACGTCTTTGAGTGGGTTATTGCGGAGAAAATAGTATAAAGGCTGGGAGTTCGTTTTCTTGTTATTCTCAAGAGAACTGTTTTGTCACTATTAAGTTCCATGCCCCAGTTTTGACACCACTCATCTATACTTGTAAGAGACTGTTGAAGTAATATGTGGTCATTTACACAACATATTTCTTTAAAAACAACACAATCATCCGCGAATAATCTGACGGATATGTCCTTATGTACGACATCAACTAAATCATTAATAAAAATTAAGAATAACAAGGGGCCTAACACACTACCTTGTGGCACCAGAAGACATTTAGCGAAGAAGAACAACCCCTGACCTCAACAAATTGAGTTCTGTTATTTAAGTACATATGAATCCATTTAACGATACCCGAAGGTAGCCCAATATTTTCGAGTTTAAACAAAAGTTTTCCATGAGGCACCTATCAAACGCTTTGCTAAAACTAAAAAGAACACATCAGTCTGCCCAGATATATCTAGAACCCGTGCGAATTCATGCACTGTAGACACAAGCTGTGTTACCGTAGACAATTTTTTCGGAAACCATGTTGATTAGGCGACAAAATATTATTTTCTGATAAAAATGTGTTAATGTAATTTGCAACAACATGCTCTAACATTTTACAGCAGCTACTAGTGATAGAAACAGGACGGTAGTTTGTCAAGGAATAGCGGTTACTCTTTTTAAAGATCGGCACAACACGAGCTTTACGCCAATCGGCTGGTATCTGACCATATTTGAATGATACATTGAAAAGGGCAGTAAGGAAGTCAGTGATTTGTTCAGCATAGCGTCGTAGGAATGAATTACCAATGCCATCAGGGCCTGACGATTTCTTAGGATTAACCTTAAGTAACATTTGTAAAACACCTTCACGAGTTATCAGAACATCATCCGTGATTATGGGCATCGGGTCTCGCAGTTCATAATACTGTGGTTCGGAAAAGACGCTCTGAAAGTATTTATTAAAATGATCAGCAATTAGTGCCGGATCTGTTATCGTGACCTCATCAACTTGTATTTCAGAAACGCCTTCTTTAGTTTGCTTAATATAGCGCCAAAATTTATCAGGATCTGTCCTGATAAATTCAGGTAGTGTGTCGTTAAATATTGATGCCTAGCCTTGCTAACACTCTCTAATAATTTTTCTTTAAGATCGGAAAAATGTTGCGTACTAGTCTTGTGTTTTTTTCGTAACCTTTTTATCTTTCTCTTGATCTTTATAATCTCACGGTTTATCCATGGGTTATGTGAACGCCTGCGTATTCTCCTAAGCGGGACAAAGTTCTTTGTACAGAAGTCCACAATACCACGGAAGCGTTGCCAGGCTCTATCAACATCACTAACAGATGTGGGGAGATGTGTTTCTAAATAATCATTACTGCAACATCATCCGCTCGATTGAAATCTCTTACAACACTTTCCACTGGCGTTTTCACTGATTTACAACGTGCATGCCTGTCCCAAACAAATGATATTAATCTATGGTCAGAAATACCGGTTTCAACTGTGATAGTCGCTTCGGTAAAGAGTTCCGTTGTAAATAGCAGATCAAGTATCGAACTCCCCCTTGTGGGGTGTCCTACCATTTGCTCAAGGCCTAGAAAACATTATGTCTAAGAGTGTGTCAGCCGAGGAAGAAGTACCATAATTTATATCATCCCAATTAATGGCTGGCAGATTGAAGTCACCCGTTAAAATAAGATTTTTGCTTCGTAGACGTAGTAGTTCATCGTACAAACCGCTCATAAAGAATCATCAGCATTAGGACATCGATAAACCGCACAGAGAAAAAATGACATATCAGCAAATGAAAGTTTTAAAAGCAGACTCTCTCTCACTGGAAAACGCTCAGCAATAGTTACATCAATGCCATACTTGATAATGACAGCCACTCCACCGCCCCGATGACCACGATCACATCGAAAAAGTTGGTAGTTCGGCGGAACTATCTCGCTATCGCCAATGGCTTCATGTAACCAAGACTCTGTTATCACACAGACATGAGGATCGTGCGTGAGCAAAATATTTTCCAACTTTTCAATTTTATTTGTTATACTCCGTGCATTGAAGCAAAGCAAACGAAGTTGGTGCTCCCCTAATTGCTAGCTGGGATTCCCTACGGCAATCTCATGTGACACTTTCCTACGCGCATTAAGCGAGTCGTCCCAACAGAAAAAGGTGTGATCAATACGAAGCTTATCGTGAACAAGAGCAACCTTGCTACCGCTTTCTCTGTCTGCTTTTGCAGTTGCCCTTGCTTTTGCAGTTGCCCTTGGATAATCATTAGCATATATCCGCACAAACATTCCTAAATACTTAGGAGTATTTCATAAATCTTGAAATATTTGCGCTATTAGCCATACTTTTTTTCTCTGTCTTATTTGCCTTGGTTCCATACACCCAGGTGGGTGACGTACGAGGCCTTGTCGAACCATTGATTGATTGATTTGTGGGGTTTAACGTCCCAAAACCACCATATGATTATGATAGACGCCGTAGTGGAGGACTCCGGAAATTTTGACCACCTGGGTTCTTTAACGTGCACCCAAATCTGAGCACACGGGCCTACAACATTTCCGCCTCCATCGGAAATGCAGCCGCCGCAGCCGGGATTCGATCCCGCGACGTGCGGGTCAGCAGCCGAGTACCTTAGCCACTAGACCACCGCGGCGGGGCTTGTCGAACCATTAGATGCTAAATTGAGTGAAGTTCCTTCAATTGCGAATGAAAGAGAGCACGAGGAACTTTGAAATTATTTTGAACAATATGTATCCGATTGATGCAAAACACTCGCCTTTCCGGATAATAAAAGCTCTTTTGCTATAACATTTAGAAGGAAAAAAGTATTACAAAATCATAGCTACATGTGCGCCGCATTTTGAAGAAAAATTTGACTGGTATTCTCTCAGAAAATTTCAATTCGTCATTCTATTAAAGACGACTGGATTTCTTAAGAATATATTTGGCGGAATTTTTCACGGTGATTATAGGAAAGTTCAGCCCATCAACATCAAATGTACCAATAGGTAAATTTGGGGTTGATGGGCGCATATAGGTTTCCAACAGATTTGAAAATATTACTGCCTGATTGACCTTGCACTTCGTGATATCTAATTGAAACTAAAATTTAGGCAGCTATATTCATTACGTATATATCTTCATTCATGTATAAGTCAGCGATGATTCGACTGCATATCTCGTTTCACTGCATCACAAAGTGCACAATCGTGCCTCATGATACGTATGCGTCATAATAGATCTGTGCCTGTTACAAAAACAAACTTTGTTTCCATTTCAGATTTTCGTCAGGACAACCTATTTTGTACTGACCATCTTTTGCATTTTGTGGTCCGGTGGTCGTTACGTCGACGAAGACAACAGCGGCCGGTAAATGGAAAATCGCATAACAGCAATACGCGCTGCCAGCGGGAACAGAATTCCGGCCGTCGATGAACTGATGATCATCGGGACGCTCCCTGTTTCGTGCATCACGCATCGAAAGTTCTATGCTGATATCAACAATGGTCACCGAATCTATGGAATTATCTTGAGTGTTCACGCTTCTGCGTAATCTTAAAAAATGATCTACCACAAACATCAAGGTTCTGGAATCCTGAGATGCCGAGTACTGCTCACAGTCCTATAACGTTGAAGCCGAGCACATCAAAATAATACTCGTGGCAATATAAATGCTAATAATGTTTAGGCTAATATTGTTTCTTTGACCAAGACCAAAAATTACACCATCTCACGCTAAACCATGTGTAGCTGCGAAGCAGCGGGTGCTAATCTTACAATTGCAGGGGCGTTGACACTGCCGCTTATCGCGAAGTTGCGCTAGATGGTTTTTTTACTGGCACATGCCAATCGCCCCTGATTGGCCATGAGAAATAGAAGACTTCTGTTGGGCATACAGACCCGCAGTCCACTCTTAGTTAACGCGCACGCTGAGAATTTTCCTTGTTGAACAACGCACAGGAGAAATTTTCAACCGGCACTACCTCGGTGGTCAAGATCCAGTGTCTATAATGGACACTGGATGCGAGTGCCGAAAAGCTCGACTGGCGCTTCCTGGTAGGAGCCTGTTATACCTGCGAGTCCGCAACGAACGTCCATGCCTCGGGAAAAAAGGCAATCTGTCAAGGCCAGTACACGAGCCCGCCTGACGCGAACAACTCGACGGCGTCATCACGCGGCGGCGCCGATCTGTCGCGCACGCACAGCGAGCCACCTCAGCCCACGAGCCCGTTGCAGCAATCGGCGCCTTCCTGTCTGGCGAGTCTTACGCAATGCGTGTCGGCGTCAATGGTCCTTGGGTGCAGCCAGTGTAGCGGCTCCGGATTTAATGAAAATGACGCGGCCCAGCGGTGACCCCATTGGCTAATTCAGACCTCACGGCCAGCGGCGCTTCTGGTTGGACATCTGGTTACTCAAAGAATCCTCCCTGCCTATAAAAAAAAGCACTGCGGCGCGTCGCGAGTAGTAGACCTATGTGTCAGAAAAGAGAGCTCGGCTCTTCGAGTTTCTAAACTGTCAGCCCCCGTGCCGAATTTGTAATGCCTCTATTTTAATGCTGTACATAAACCTTGCTTTATCTCACCATTGTCTCGTCCGCTCGTCTATCAGCTCTGCAGTCGCGAGCTGAGAAACCTACGCTACCAAACGGCTGGTGACCGTGTCGGCAGAAATCGGAGCAGTGGCGCCCTCGGGACCGTGTTGGCATCGCCGTCTTTCGTAACAAGGCCTGGGGGACGTCACAGCACGGAATCTTCAATGTCCACCGCCGCACGCCTACATGACGAAATGAGTCGTCCGAGCTGGCGCACCTCGCCCATGTCGCAGTCAACATAGCAAAAACAGCATGGTGAGCGTCTCCTCTAGTTTGGCATAGTCTCTGTGCAAGGTGAACTTTGAATGCCTCGCGCATACGCATCAAAATATGCACGTACGTAGCTCGGACTCTCCAACCTGCAAGCTTTTACAACAAACGGCAGGAGCTCTCTGCCCAAAACATTCTTTCTTGTGATATTTGAAATCCACTTGTGTCAGTAACGCACATCTGTTTAAGGACATGCTTGTACGTAATGCTGTAAGATCGGTGCTCGAATGTGATTAAAAAAGAACAAAAACAGGAACACTGACGAGCACACGAAAATTCGTTTCGAATAGCGTCATTGTACTTCATTGCGATGCAGAAAACCCACATTTTAGACAAACGACCAAAACACAGACAACTGAAGTGAAGCTGTAAGGCAACCACCAGTCGGCACCATGACCACACTTGAGATCGTTGATGTTTTACTGGCGGATGGTCAATGAATAACTGGAGTGGCACTGGTGAAATCTCAAAGCACGTCATAATCTTCTCGTTGTCGCAGGTGCTGAGACCCCGTTAGCTTGCGCACGCTGTTCGCCCTCGAAGTAAAGTAACTTTACGGACACATTTCATACTGCGCTGAAAATTTTGCATATGAAGCTATCAGTTGAGGACAACAAGTCTAGCTGGAAATTTCACGTCACAGCACATTCAAGCAGTGCCTTAATCGTCTGAGGATTTTTCGAATGCCTTTGACGTATAACTTGCCCATGCTGCAGGGGACTAACTAGAGTACTTGACATATTTACCAATCTTTGGTGTCCTGGCCGAGCTTCCAACAGCGAAGCCGCAGGTGGGGGCTAGCCGGGCCACGCGCCAAGATGTCGACCAACAATGACCGCATGCCTGCGCGTGGTGGCTACGCGTGTAAACGGTGGAAGACGAAGAAGCGAGTTCCCTCTCACGGGCAGCTCGCGCCATTCGACCGTCAGACAGGCCGCCTGCTTCGACGCGTAGGAGGCTGTACGTCGCTGCGGCTCGGCGCCAGTCCTATGCGCAACCACCTTCGGCCCCCGAAAGCAGAGGTGAGCGTCGTCCTCTTATAGGGCAGACGGAGTATTCGACTGCGGTCATTGTCAGCACTCGGGCTTTCTTTCGTCCCGCATGCTGCCGAACGCCATCGCCGTGGATATTGAGGCCTTTAGAAGCACTGGACGTATTCCAACGCTGACTAGGCGGCTTACGAGCAACGCTGGGTGAATCAATCAATACCCACCGACTGATTATTAACGCTATTACTTCGTACGGCTGGGGTAAATGTTTCATTGAAAATTGCGGTACTGCATGAGCGCGCGTTCATGCCACTCACGCCAACCTTTTCTTCCTGCACGTGTCGCGATGTCCACACTCGCAATCGGAACTCCGGCTCGAAATATCTCCTTTTAAATATACAGCCCGAGTTTCCCTTTATTTCGCGTGACGTACATCAGTGCTCACTTCAATGTGTAAAAGAAGCTCGTTTCGTCACAACGTTCACGTAGGGCTGTAGATGTTTGCCGTGGTCTCATCGTTCGCACGCCTTTTTCTCCGTTCGGCCATTCCTCGGCGCCACAGGCCACGTCTTCCTGGTATATGCATTTCGACTGTTATCCAAATCTCAGTCATTTCCGCGCCTCGGATTGTTATGGTCTTAGGTCAATCCTGTGCGCTCTTTCTATATCACAATAAAAATACCAGCCTCCACTTTTTTTAAAAATACAAATTGGCAGATCACATGCTCAGCGGGAATCGATGATATGCGAAGCGCGAATGACAAATGTTGATATGTCACTTTAAAGTCAGCACAACTTTACGACGCGGAGGTAAATGCGCCGTACATGACTTCCGTGTCATGATTATCATGTTTGGATGTGTCATTTACCTTCGATCTATTCACATCACGTGATACCAAAATTAGTATATGTGGAGCTAGCGAAACGGCCGCTAGCACGCAATGAGCGTGGTATGTTTCAAGCTGTTCCATGGCGTATGTGTCAGGATTATTGTTTGCACCAGTCATATATTTCGTCATCCAATTGGATGACGAAATATATGACACTGGTTCGACATCATGTAACACAATATTTGGTATGTGTGGAGCTAACAAAACGGCTGCGAGTGCATCTTGAGGAGCCAAATATACTTTATTGTAGCGTTGACGCGCGCGCCCGCTGGGCACCGCGACGCAACGTTAGCAAAACACGAGCACTCTTTAGTCTGACGCAGGCGCGACCAGCGTCCGTCAACGCGGCCCGACGGCAACCGGTGCGAAATGCGACATGCCGCGTTTCGCGCCGATGTGTCACCCAGACAGCACAGCGTCTCCCTCTTTTCGTGACGGAGGGACGCCGGACGCGCGGAAACGCGCATGCGTCAAAGCAACGCAGCGCGGCGCGCGGCTTCGAGTATATAGCAGGACCGCCAGCGTGACGCGACAAAATGAACGCCGGCGAGTACGCGCTCCGCGTCACGTCTAAATGTATTGGCGCCTTGTCTGTGGCATGATGTGTGATGTGATATATGTCGCATGACACGCACCTCACGCTTATCATGTTTGCACCAGTCACATACCTTCGTCATCGATTGACGTCACGTAATACCAAATTTGGTATAAGTGACGCTAGCTAAATGGTCGCCAGCGCATCATGAGTGTGGCATGTAGTCTAGTTGTTGCATGACACGCAACCAATGACTATCATGTTTGCAGCAGTCACGTACCTTCGTCAACCATTCACATACCGTAATACCAAATCTCATATATGTGACGCAAGCGAAACGGCCGCGAGCGCATCATGAGCGTGTCATGTAGTGATGTTGTTACATGACACGCATGTCATGATTTTTCATGTTAGGGTCTGTCGCTTGTATTCGCCATGCAATCATGTTATGCCACGCCCGTTTTGCAACATGCTATGTGAATGAAACCACAGGAAGAGCTGAAGGACCATAAAATGTATATCATGACATTCATGACATACATGTCATGATTTTGATGTTATCACTATTGAAATATGTTCTTCGTACAGCCATGTTATGGCATACCAAGCTTCGTATCAATACCTTTATCGAACGACCAAAAGAGCTATAAGTCGTAGGTGGCTAGATAGATAGATAGATAGATATAGATAGATAGATAGATGATAGATAGATAGATAGATAGATAATAGATAGATAGATAGATAGATAGATAGATAGATAGATAGATAGATAGATACGCTCAAAGTCGCCGAAGTTCGCTGAGAATTGCTTCGCATTTAAAAATTCTTTATACTGTCGACTCTGGTAACCGACGTTTTTTCCTGTATAAATTGTTCTCTAAACAGGCATCTGACTGTCACAGAGTACTTAAATTAGGAAATTTAAATTATGCGGAACGTATGTGACGTATCCACTTCGATAGCCAGTGCGGGCCGTCATCTCATATCTCAATATCACGAGATGGCGTAGTTTCAGCGTTTCGAAACTATAGTGGGCCTCGACAAGTAGGACTCCTACTCTACAGTTCCTGTTCTGACATATTACTTCAAACCACTGCAGAATATTCTGCGAGGATTCCATCGCTTGGATCATTTCTCTTCAAGTCGCTGCAGTGCGATCAAGTCGCCATTTTGTTTGTCTTCTCACTGCATATAGAGGGAAATTTTAAGTTAGAATAGTGGGCCTGTGAGTTTCAAACACCGCACCAACTTCAATCTGAACCAAGATATTCATATGAAGATTGCAATTTTTGTTTTTTTTTGTAACTTGGGCTCGAGTCTACTCACGGTGCTTCTCGGAGACCCCAGATCACAGAGATCAAGGCAGGTGCTGAACGTCTCCTAACTTCTTGTGCTCTTCACCGTGGTTGGTATTTTTTTTTTCCGCAATCCTGAGGTGTGGGTTTGTTCACTATTACGGTCAGCCTGTACAGGGAGTTTTGCTAATTGGTCGAGACGTGACATAAATGTGACATTCACCTTTGTAGGTACGTTTGCTTTAGCGGCAGCACGTTTAGATTAGCGAAAATCTCTGTTCATAGTAACCTG